>PVKV010026915.1:16174-27439 GCA_004027835.1 Alouatta palliata
AGACCAGTTTCTCAACCTCAGCTCTACTGACATTCTAGGCCAGATAATTCTTGGTTCGGGAGACTGTGTACATTTTGGGTATTTCGTTGCATCCCTAACCTCTACCTACTAGATGCCAGCAGAACTTGTCAGATGTGACAACCCAAAAGTCTCTAGACATTGCCAAATGTCCCGGGGGGCGAGGGGGGCGCAAAACTGCCCCTGGTCAAGAACCACTGCCCTGATAAGCAATTATCACTCAAACCCCACCAGCATCACCAGGCTGCACACGCTAACCTGGATTCATCTATGAATACCAGCTAATTTAGTCATCATTTTCTGATGGGAAAAGAAAAACGCCACCTAAGGGGTAGACCTGGCTTTATTACGTATCTTTTCCTTAAAAACTACAAGTATTTGGCAACTTGCAAAGTGATACCACCTCTAGCACCAAAGAGGAGAGTATGAATAAAAAGAATGGTTGCCAAGGGGGAGAAAGGCTGCTACGAAACTACCTGACCTGAATTCCCTCTGACATCATCGCAACTCTCAGCAGATGAACACACTCACTCATTTTATTCTCTATGAGACACAGGTGGAAAGTGCTGCGGTCTACGACACGTCACATAGGAGCAAATGGAAAAAGGCAAGCAAACTGTCCTAATCAAATGAGAACAAAACTGAGGACAGGAACTCACTGAGGGCTGACAGCCCAAGCCCTTCAGTCCAGATTCAAGGCTTGTTATACGTGGACTCCAGGTCATCTCCAGGTTTTCTCTCACAGCATACTGTCCACATAAGTAGTTTTCAACCCTATGACCCAATGCCCTCTTGTTGTAACGGATATTCTGCAATGCCCTCTTGCTATTCTGAAATGACATTTCAAGACTGTAACACTACACCTGCAGATGCAAATTTTAAAATTTCAATATAACACCTTAAATGCGATGTAAAGGAAAACAAAACACAATTTGGTTTGTGTGTTTTTGTTTTTGAGACAGTCTCGCTCTGTTGCCCAGGCTGAAATGTAGTGGTACAACCTCAGCTCACTGCAACCTCCACCTCCCGGGTCCAAGCAATTCTCCTGCCTCAGCCTCCCGAGTAGCCAGGATTACAAGCACGTTCCACCACACCCAGCTAATGCTTTATTTTTAGTGGAGACAGGGTTTCACCATGTTGGCCAGGCTGACCTAGAACACCTGGCCTCAAGTGCTCTGCCCGCCTCAGCCTCCCGAAGTGCTGGGATTACAGGCATCAGCCACCATGCCCGACCCAATCAACAAGATTTAATAAAACATGTATTTTCAGATAAGACTACACTGGAAAAAAAAAGATTCCCTCCTCCCCCAGACCCCCATTCCCAAAGTGCCCCTAGAGGCCAGCGCTATTCCACCCCATCTGCTCCACACAGACCCTCTCCCATCACTCACGATAGTCAGCAACCTCTGCCCTTCCCAGGGGTAAGGACACAAAGTAGGTAAGAGGGAAGGAGGTGAAGTCAGACCAACTGAGGCCAAACTTGGCTCCACCACTCAACTGCTGTGGTTACCCTCTATAAGGCTAGTGTTTCATCTATAAAAGAAGGATGCCAAAACGTTTTTGTGAAAATTAAATTAAGTACAGTATTCCCACACTTAACATGTAATACATGCTGAATAAATGTTAGTTATCAGAGTTAACAATACTATTCCTAAATCCACCTAGTATTGTTTTCTAGCTTCTGCTCACTTATTCCATTAGCAGAAAAGATGGAAGACTGGATATCCACTTATCAGAGACACTCTTCAAAAGACTCAGGTATAAGAAGCCACATCACAGGCCAGGTGCAGTGGCTCATGCCTGTAATCCCAGCACTTTAGGAGGCCAAGGTGGGCAGTTGGATCCCTTGAGCCCAGGAGTTAGATACCAGCCTAGGCAACATGGCAAAATACCATCTCCACAAAAAAATACAAACATCAGCCGGGGTGGTGGCATGCCCCTGTCGTCCCAGCTACTCAGGAAGCTGAAGTGGAAGGATCATCTGAGCCTCAGAGATCAAGGATGCAGTAAGCTGAGATCACACCACTGCACTTCAACCTGGGTGTCAGAGACCTTGCCTCCAAAAAAAAGAAGCTGCATCACATGACTTCTAAGATTGTTTCTAATTCTGAGATGCTACACTGCACTGAGGTTTTTTCCTTACATATCATATAACATAGTTAGAGAAACACCTCATACAATGATGGTTTGGTGTGCCACTGAAAACCCAGCCTTGGTCACTGGTTCTTCACCATTTAGTCCCACACAGTATTATACATTACAGTCAAGGAATGAATGACAGCTTTTCCAGTGAAAGCACTTCATGCAACATGTATGTTTTCTTCAGAAAGTGACGACTGTCTAGGGCCACTCGCATCTATGTGAATTAATTCCTTCAGCAACAAACAAAGCAACACTCCTAAACATACTAGATTAACAGGTGAGGAAGTCAAAAAAGGTGGTGGCAACAGCTAGACAAATACCTCAAAACAAAACTGATTCCAAAGATAATATTCTGAGTAAAAGCAGTCATTGCTCTATTAAAGTAAATGCATAGGCCCTAGAAGTAATAGGCACATCTCTGTGCATGGGGAAATATCCTACTTACATTTAAGAACCTATAATTTACATAAACATATCCATCTATAAGAGGAAAAACAGAAACTGTCAATTACTACAAATCACTCTGCATTAACTATGCAAGATGCTCACAGCAGTTATTTCCGGGTGATAAATTACTCCAGGGAGTAGAGGGGAATGAAGGGGGATGTAGGAGATAGGGGGATTAACAAATCCCCTTTCCTTTTGCCTATTTATAGTTTCCAGTATTTCTTTTTTTTTTTTTTTGAGACGGAGTTTCGCTCTTGTTACCCAGGCTGGAGTGCAATGGCGCGATCTCGGATCACCGCAACCTCCGCCTCCTGGGTTCAAGCAATTCTCCTGCCTCAGCCTCCCGAGTAGCTGGGACTACAGGCACGTGCCACCATGCCCAGCTAATTTTTGTATTTTTAGTAAAGACGAGGTTTCACCATGTTGACCAGGATGGTCTCGATCTCTTGACCTCGTTATCCACCCGCCTCGGCCTTCCAAAGTGCTAGGATTACAGGCGTGAGCCACCGCGCCCGGCAGTTTCCAGTATTTCTAACACGATGCTCTCTTAATAAGAATTTTAAGTCATATAAGGCTATTTATTAAAAATCCACAAAATTTGGGGCAAGAAACCATTTTTGATGAACTTTTCATTGGGATCTGTGGATAACCTAAGTATTCACCTATGTCTCTCACATACAACCTAAAATCATCCTAGTTCCCCACCTCAAATCACAATGCAATGGATCAAAACTTAGTTTCTCTCTTCTCTATTCCCCCCGCAGACCTTACAGGTTATGCCACTACAATGTCAGCACTGAGTATAAGAAAACTTTACTACCAGTTTTTGCCAGTTTCCCAGTGACACCAACCCACCCTCTAGGATAGTGAGATAAAAGAGAGAAATGAATTGTTTTTAAACCACTGATTTTGCACTGAGAGAAGTGACTTATTTAAAAAAAAAAAAAAAAGATCCTTGGCTGGGTGCAGTGGCTCACACCTTTAAGTAATCCCAGCCCTTTGGGAGGGAGGCCGAGGTGGTAGATTACCTGAGGTTAAGAGTTTGAGACCCTGGCTAACATGGCAAACCCCCATCTCTATTAAAAATACAAAAATTAGCCAGGCATGGTGGCGTGCACCTGTAATCCCAGCTACTCAGGAGACTGAGGCAGGAGCTCGAGAGGCAGAGGTTGCAGTGAGCAGAGATCATGCCATTGTACTCCAGCCTGGGCAACAAGAGCGAACTCCGCCTCAAAAAAAAAAAAAAAAAAACTAAACCGGGACACGTTTTCTATATCATCATTTCACAGCTATGAACGCCCCACAATTCTCACACTGAAAAGCCTGTAAAGAATAATAAATGTCCCAAAAATAAAATGTCACTTTGGTAAATGCACATTTAGCAACACTATTCTTCCCTGCTCAGTACAACAGCACAGAAAGATCCCAGGAGGCGAGGAAACAGCCTCTAAAACAGGCATACCTCTCTGCCCAACAGAAGAACTTAAATACAGACTGGTTGGATCCAACAAGCATTTGTTAAGCACTTACTATATTCAGAGCACCATGCTAGGTGTTTATCCATCTCTAAAAAAGAAGACATGATATCTGCCTGCCAGGGAACCATAACTCTAATCTGGAAGACAAACACTCAAGATGAACTAATACATGGCAGACCCTGACAAAATATAATAACAGAGGTTTCAAATCTGCTCTGTTAGTACGGAAAGGGAGAGATTAAAACTGCAAGAATTAGAAAAAGAAAGCCAGGAGAGGTGGCTCGTGCTCCTAGTCCTAGCTACTCCAGAGGCTGAAGCAAGAGGATTGCTTCAAGTGGGAGTTCCAGGCTGCAGTGAGCTATGATTATGCCTGTAAACAGCCACTGAACTCCAGGCTGAGCAACATAGCAAGACCCTGTCTCATTTATTAAAAAAGAATTTTGAAAAAGATTCTTCAATGTTTTAAGTTCTACATATACTGTATTGATATATTTAATTTAGCCATTTATTCACCCTGATCATTCACCCAAAATAAAAGGTGGTTGGCCGAGCTTGGTGGTAATCCCAGCACTCTGGAAGGCCAAGGTGGGAGGATCACCTGAGGTTAGGAGTTCAAGACCAGCCTGGCCAACATGGTGAAACCCTGTCTCTACTAAAAATACAAAAATTAGCTGGGCGTGGCAAATTCCAGCATTTTGGGTGGCCAAGGCCAGTGGATCACTTGAGGTCAAGAGTTTGATATCAGCCTAGCCAACATGGCAAAACTCCATCTCTACTAAAAAAAAAAAAAAAAAAAAAAAAAAATTAGCCGGGTGTGGTGGTGCGCGCCTGGAATCCCAGCTACTTAGGGGGCTAAGGCAGGAGAATCGCTTGAACCTGGGAGGTGGAGGTTGCCCGGTGAGCCGAGATCGCGCCACTGCACTCCAGCCTGGGCAACAGTGCGACTCCGTCTCCAAAAAGAAACAAAGCAAAACAAAATAAAAGGTGGCAGAAATGCTCAGCTACCAAAAGCAAACATCAGAGGTGCAATCTACACACTGGGATCCTTTGAACTAAAAAAACCGAGACAAGTGCCTTGGAACCAGGAGGACGTCTGCAAAAGGCTCACCAACATCAGAAGGTCTGTGCTAGGCATCTTCCTCGTTCAGCCTCCTCTCCGTGCTCCCCTTCTTCAGAATCTGTAAAAGGGAACCAGGTTTGTTTACTTCTAGAGCTTTAAACTGTCTCACCGGCCCGCCTAGATTCGCCAGAGTAGCCAAGTTATGGTTCTCCCCCTCCTTTGAAGGCTCAGATTTCACTCTCAGATATTACACTCCACCCTCTGCACCAGACTAGCGAATCAAAATCCTGCTGCAACTAGGTTTCCCTCCCACAGCTGATGAAACGAATCCAGACCCAGACTCCCACAAAGCATTCCACCCAGGTGGATACTAGGGGAGACGCCCCGTCTGCGCGCGATCAGGGTGGGGAGCCCAGAGCCCAGCCCAGGCCACCTAACCCGGGCTGAGGGTGCTGAGAGTGCCGGGGTCCTGCCTCCTCCGCACTCCCTTCAGAAGTAGCCCAGCCTCGCTCCAGTCGTCACGCCTCCCTCCTCGCAGGCCTCCCCTCCCTTAGGAGGACCAGCAAACCCGGGCTGCCCACGCCCACTCCTACCCCGGCGGCAGGAGTGGGCTCCAGGCCCGCCCCCACTGCAGCCCCGCGCCCGCCTGCCGTCCACTCACTCGGACCTCGGCGGCCGGTGCCCACGCCTTCAGCCCGCCTCCGCCCTGGCCACAGCCGCCCCACGCCTCTGCGCGCCCCCGGCCCGCCTGGCCTCTGCCCTCTTCTCACCCCACGGCGCCTCCATCCCGACCCTCCCCGCCCGCAGAGCTCGCGGCGATCCCTCCACCTCCTCACGCCGGAACCAGCTTCCCGTCTCCTTCACTCGAGCACTCTCCCACGCCGGCCAGCTCCACCTCCCACGTCTTCCTCAGCGCGCGACCGACTCGCGAACCAAGGGATTCGGGCTCCCAGGTCGCCGCCGCCGCCGCCGCCGCCAGGATTAGAGGCCCGGCCGCCGCCGGCCCCGCCCCTCCCGGAAATGGCTTCGGGGCGCCGGCCCGGCTCCCGGACTCCTGCGTGCGCGGCCCCGCTGCCACCAGCCGCGCGCACGCCCGGACCCGGGCCCCATGGCGTGTGCGCGCCGCCTGCTGGCCAGGCAGCAGGCTGCACCCAGCCCCTCTAGTGACTGTCTTAACCAGGCCGTCCTGGGGGCCGCTGTGGGATCCTGACGGTCACCAACTTCTCTTCCAGGCTGCCTTTAAAAAAAAAACACTTTTTGGTCACATTTGGCCACTTGGAACTCCCTGAGAGAGTAGGCCTGCAGGGCATTGTACAAACTAATCCAAAACAGCAACAGAGTTATGTCTCTAGAGGAAGGTTTTGGGATTTTAATGAATGAGCAAGGCATTTGACATTTCTCATGCATCAAAATCCCAAGACCTGTCTCTTTCCTGGGATAGGGACTTCAGTTTTCCATCTGGGTCAGTGGTGCGTGAAGAAAAGCAACATGGAAACTCATTTAATGGAAATACCATCCCCAGCCTCCCCTCCACCACCGCCCCTCAAAAAAAATGGAAAGCAGAGACTCTTCTGCCATCACTACTACTTTTCATGAGCAGTGCTGGGAATCATCTTAGGCGCAAGCGCAAGGGTCCACTGGGATCACAAAGGTCACCTTCATTTCCTGACCAAAAAACTAAGTCTCAGCTGGGTGCGGTGCTTACATCGGTAATCCCAGCACTTTGGGAGGTTGAGGCCAGAGGATTGTCTGAGCCCAAGAGTTCTACATCAGCCTGAGCAACATATCGAGACCCCCAGCTCCAAAACGAAAAAGAAAAAACTAAGTCTCAGATAGATTTCCCATGATTTGTCCATGTTGTCATGAATTGCTTTAGTGGAAGCAGAAGGCAGTGCAGTTACCTGCGCTGGGACTGGTCAGGCACCTGCATTCAAGATTATTTTTTCAGTAGATTTTAAAATGACACCTAGATGGAATCTTGAAATCTCTCAAACAAAAATGACACTAATGAGGGTACCCAATTCCAACGGCTTAGAAAATGTCCCCATGACACTAAATTGAGGGCATCATTATCACTACCACCATTATCCTCACGGAGTGCTTTCAGGATGAAATGTACTATCACAGCTGCCCTCCTCTGCACACCCCAACCGCACTTCCCAGTTCCCCAGCCAGAATGGTTAAGGCCCTGAAAGGCTGTAACAGGTTATCTTTAGGCTTCCTCACCCCCATTCCATCAGAACTCCCAGACATCTCTACATTCCAGAGCCCCCAACTCAGGCACGAACACCCCCATACCCTTACCCCTCTCACTACTGTTACCCAGCAGACATGCATTCTCAGTGTTTAAGGGCCAGAAAATGTTCTGGGGCCTCCTGCCAATGCCTGCTCATCAAGAGTTGCGTTGGGGTTTCAAGCATCCCTTCCCATTCCCCATCTCCTGCCCTTTTGCTTTAACTCTTCACCAGATTCCCTCAGGAACTGCACATCTCCTCTCCCATCTTCTTGTTAGCTACCACCACACCCCATCCTTTAATCTAGAACCTGTGCACCCAGATGACTAGAGGGCGGGGTCATGTCTTGATTCCTCCCTACACCCTAACACACAGTATGCAATCTGCTCATTCTTCCCAGATGCACACACCAATTCAGTCATACTGATGGATCCTTACCTTGCCAAGAACTATGCTAGGCACCTTTACATACAGGCTTTATTTATGTCCTGACTTGCACAGATCAGGTGACTCTCATCATCTCTCAACTTGTAAACAAGGACACCAAGACCAAAGAAGGACATGATCCTCCCAAAGACACACAGGCAGGATGGGGTGGAGTTTGCATGGGAGTTTGGATGGGGATCCAGGGTTTCAGACTTTGTAGGGAGGAACTTAAATATGCAGAAACTGAGGTCCAGAGAGAGATGCAACTCCTGGCAGTTCCTGGCAGAGCCCAGCCTAGAACGTGGATCTGGACTTGCAACTTTGCGAGCCTATGAAACTGTGTGTGTGTGGGTGTGTGGATCTGTGGGGGTATGTGTGTGTGAGAGAGAGAGAGAGAGAGAGGGAGAGAGAGAGAGAGAGAGCAGCCTTGGCATCACCTGAGAGCTTGTTATAAATAGAGGTTCTTGGAGCCCCACTCCAGACCTCCTGAATCAGAATCTACATCGTAGCAAGGTCCTCAGGTGATCTCAAGGCACAAGAAAGTAAGAAGTACTTCCGTAGACCCTCTTTTTGCAGAGGAAGCACAATTTTTGTTTGCTTATTTAGAAACGGGGTCTCAATATGTTGCCCAGGGTGGAGTGTAGTGGCTATTTACACCCATGATCATAGCTCAGTACAGCCTTGAACTCCTGGGCTCAAGCAATCCTCCTCTCTCTCAGCCTCCTGAGTAGTTGGGACTACAGACACATGGTGCTTTGTCCAGACAGAAGGCACGATAGTTGTATTAAGTTTGTGGGTTGTTAGGGATGGCTTAAGGAGGTGGATGAAGAGGGTGTTTGTGTGGGGCTGTGGAGGGAACCAGTGCTCCCCAGTTGTCCTTCGGGACCATCGTGGTGCCTTCCAGGATGACGACAAAAGATTGTCATTTGGGTGTCAGTGAGGCCCTGAAATTCCCACAGATGACAGAAGCCTTGGGGAGGGAGAGGGAGGTGTAGAGCAAGATGGCCTGGGATATTTTCCCTCTGTGGCTTCCTTAATTGAGACTGGGAGGATCTCCCTGCAGTGCTTATGTCTACCATCGTTTAAACAATTCATGCCAGCAAATCTGGTTCTGCTTAAAATGGCAGTCATCCATGACCAAGTTAATGACAGCCTTCCCCTCATGCATGAGCACGCACTCCTACTCTAAGAAGCAGGCGCACACACTCTCTCCTGCCTCCATTCTTGTTTCTGACGCCCCTTGCTCAGCTGGGGACCTTCTTGGGAAGTTCACTTCAAGACAGGGCTGTGGGCAGGTCTTAGGAGGTTTGCAGCCTCTGGGCCTGTCCTGGAAAGGAATGGCCCACAGGAAACCAACAAACAGTTCCTGGAGCCCAGAATGCCCAAGAAGGGGCAGGAAACCAGCACACAGCTCCAGCGGCAGGTTGGGCTGATCACAGCAGAGCTGGCCACCAGGGGAGAGAGAGGCCAAGGGCCAGACAGACATGGGAGCATCCACAGCAAGGGCCAAATGCCCTGACATTGCCAACTGCAGTGAGAAAGAGGCAGCAAGTCACCGAGTTATCACAGGCCCCTTACCTCACCCAGGTAAGTGTCCCAGGTGCCAGTTTGATCAAAGTCAGAGTGGCCAAGCCCTCAGAAAGCCAAGAGTTATTTCCCAAGGAAACCTCATCTTTCCTAAAGAAATCCACTGAAAGGGTTTGGCTCTGTGTCCTCACCCAAATCTTACCTCATATTGTAACTCCCAGCCAGGCGCAGTGTCTCAAGCCTGTAATCCCAGCACTTTGGGAGGCCCAGGCTGGAGGATCACAAGGTCAAGAGATCGAGACCATCCTGGCCAACATGGTGAAACCTCGTCTCTATTAAAAATACGAAAATTAGCTGGGTGTGGTGGCGCATGCCTGTAGTACCAGCTACTGAGGAGGCTGAGGCAGAAGAATTGCTTGAACAGGGAAGGTGGAGGTTGCAGTGAGCCTAGATCATGCCACTGCACTGTAGCCTGGCAATAGAGCAAGACTCCATCTCAAAAAAAAAAAGAATTGTAACTCTGTAACTTCCACGCCTAGAGGGAGGGAGGAAATTGGATCATGCGGGCAGTTCCCCCATGCTGTTCTCGTGGCAGTGAGAGATCACTCATGAGATCTGATGGTTTTGTAAGTGTTTGGAAGTTCTCCCTTTATTCTTCTCCTGCTGCCTTGTGAAGAAGGTGCTTGCTTCTCCTTCACCATCCACCGTGATTTTAAGTTTCCTGAGGCCTCCCCAGCTATGTGGAACTGTGAGTCAGTTAAATCTCTTTCCTCTCTAAATTACCCAGTCTCAGGGAAGTTCTTAATAACAGCGTGAAACTGACTAATATATCCACCATTGTTGCTATCCAAACTGCACAGTCACTCCTAGAAAACATCAAAAACTGAGAGCAACTGTTCGTCTGACACCAAATACATATAAACTTCCTTTGACAAAACAGCTTTGAAGGCAGGGAGGCAGGCCTCTACCCAGGAATCATTGTGTAACCTCTGGCAAGTTATTTTAACTGTCCAAACCTGGGCTTCCTCCTTTGTAAAGCAAGAATTAACAACGACCTTAGGACTGTTGTGGCATGTAAGAGATGCATGTGTGTCCCCATCACATATGGGGCCTGATCCACCACAGGCACTCAAGAATTATTACTATTATTATTATTAATTTATAAAGACAATGTCTCACTATGTTGCTGCTGCTGCCTCTGGAGAGGCTCAAGTGATTCTCCCACCTTAGCCTCCCACAGTGCTGGGATAACACGTGGGAGCTACTGTGACCTGCCAAGAATTATTGGTCTGATGCCCTCCATATATATCCTGGGCGTGCTCAAATAAGATTCCAATCTGAGCCCTGTGACTGACGGAGCCCAGCCCGGCCCTCTCACCTTGTGGCTGTAGGTTGGTTTTCATCTCCATCATGACCTGATCCTGACAAGTTGATTAGTCCTTCCAATGTGCCCCTTGCCCTCTCTAGGGCATCCTAGACCTTGTGAGGCTTGTCTGATAGCTACAGAGATACTGTTTTCATGCAGGTTTAATTGCTTGTAGATCAATAAGTCTTAAACCAACCAGATCCCACACCCTTGTTTGTAACAAACATCATTGTTTTGTAACTCTCTTTTACTATCTTGAAATCAATATAGCACCATAACTTTAAAAGGAAATGTCATGATAATAAAATTATACATGAAGTTGGCAGAGGCATGGACTTACTTTTTTTTTTTTTAAGATGGAGTCTCGCGCCAGGCGCGGTGGCTCACGCCTGTAATCCCAGCACTTTGGGAGGCCGAGGCGGGTGGATCACGAGGTCAAGAGATCGAGACCATCCTGGTCAACATAGTGAAACCCCGTCTCTACTAAAAATACAAAAATTAGCTGGGCATGGTGGCACGTGCCTGTAGTCCCAGCTACTCGGGAGGCTGAGGCAGGAGAATTGCTTG
>PVKV010026916.1:0-12733 GCA_004027835.1 Alouatta palliata
ATCATTAAAAAATCTGGAGACAACAGATGCTGGAGGGGATGTGGAGAAATAGGAACACTCTTACACTGTTGGTGGGAGTGTAAATTAGTTCAACCATTGTGGAAGACAGTGTGGTGATTCCTCAAGGACCTAGAAATAGAAATTCCATTTGACCCAGCAATCCCATTACTGGGTATATATCCAAAGGATTATAAATCATAATCATTCTACTATAAGGACACATGCACACGAATGTTCATTGCAGCACAGTTTACAATAGCAAAGACCTGGAACCAACCCAAATGCCCATCGATGATAGACTGGACAGGGAAAATGTGGCACATATACACCATGGAATATTATGCAGCCATCAAAAACGATGAGTTCGCATCCTGTGTAGGGACATTGATGAACCTGGAAACCATCATTCTCAGCAAACTGACACAAGAACAGAAAATCAAACACCGCATATTCTCACTCGTAGGCGGGTGTTGAACAATGAGAACACAGGGACACAGGGATGGGAGCATCTCACACTGGGGTCTATTGGGGGGAAAAAGGGGAGAGACAGCAGGGGGTTGGGAGTTGGGGAGGGATAGCATGGGGAGAAATACCAGATATAGCTGATGGGGAGGAAGGCAGCAAATCACACTGCCATGTGTGTACCTATGTAACAATCTCGCATGTTCTTCACATGTACCCCCAAACCTAAAATGCAATAAAAATATATATATAGAAAAAAAAAAACAAAATAGTTTAAAAATACTAATGTAAAGACTACATACCCAGCCTAAGTCATCCATTCTGATGGATATCTATTATTATCTCTAGGAACCTGGCACCTTTTGAACACCCTTTTGACGTTTGGAGAATTTTCCTGTTTCGAGTCCCACCAAGTTAGAAGGCAGAATACTTACTCCTCCTCTCTTTCCTTTGCAGCTAGGAAAGAAGGATGTGATTGGTGCTCCTCTGATCACATGCACTTGTGTGAGAAGTTGGCGAAAAGGGCAATGTAAGAGTGAGTTCCTGACACAGAAGTGACATTGATGCCTTCGGCAGGAGCAGCAGTTACAGTTAAACTGAGCTCCCTGCAGGATAGTTGCTAAGTGGTAAGGGGCAGTGGCCGCAGATTTCTCATCAGGCCAATTGCGCTACATAATTGGGGGTGATTTTCTTGGAGGCTTAACCTTACGATTGTTTCTTTGATACAGAGTTTCACTTTCATCGCCCAGGCTGGAGTACGATGGCATGATTTCAGCTCACTGCAACCTCCACCTCCCAGGTTCAAGCAATTCTTGTGCCTCAGCCTCCCAAGTAGCTGGGAGTACAAACCTGCGCCAGCAAAACCTGTCTAATTTTGCATTTTTAGTAGAGATGGGGTTTCATCACATTGGCCATGCTGATCTCAAATTCCTGTCCTCAGGTGATCTGCCTGCTTCGGCCTCCCAAAGTGATGAGATGACAGGCGTGAGCCACCATGTCACATGTACTAAGGCTGCTAACCTGTCATTCATAGCAAATATTTCCCTTCGGATTGTCATTTGTCCGTTCATCTTGTATTTGTTGACACAGATATTTTAACTTTATTTTTGGTCAATTCTACTGATATTTTTCTTTGTGATAGCTTCCATTGCTTTTATGTTTAGATAGTTTCTTCCTTTTTCAAAAATATGTTCAATTTCTCTTATGTTTTCTTTCCATTTTAAAGATGGTTTTTATTTATTTATTATTATTATTATTATTTTGAGATGGAGTCTCGCTCTGTTACCCAGGCTGGAGCGCAGTAGCGCAATCTCAGCTCACTGCAACCTCTGCTCCCGGGGCTCAAATGATTCTCCTGCCTCAGCCTCCTGAACAGCTGGGATTACAGGCATGTGCCAGCACACCCAGCTAATTTTTGTATTTTTAGTACAGACGGGGTTTCACCATGTTGGTCAGACTGGACTCGAACTCTTGACCTTGTGATCTACCCGCCTTGGCCTCCCAAAGTGCTGGGATTACAGGCGTGAGCCACTGTGCCTGGCCTTTTATTTATTTATTTATTTATTTTTTGAGATGGAGTCTCTCTGTCCCCCAGGCTGGAGTGCAGTGGCATGATCTTGGCTCACTGCACCTCCATCTCCTGGGTTCAAGTGGGTCTCCCGCCTCAGCCTCCCGAGTAGCTGGGACTACAGGCACTCACCACCACCCCCAGCTAATTTTTGTATTTTTAGTAGAGATGGGGTTTCACTATGTTGGCCAGGCTGGTCTCGAACTCCTAACCTCATGGTTCACCTGCCTCAGCCTCCCAAAGTGCTAGGAATACAGGCATGAGCCACCACACCCAGCTGCTAAAAATGGTTTTATTTTTTACATTTAATCATTTATTCCATCCATAATGCATTTTGTTTTGTTAGATGTAAGAATTGTCAATATGTTTTTAAAATAGGTTCTTCAGCTGGGCACAGTGGCTCATGCCTGTAATCCTAGTACTTTGGGAGGCCGAGGAGGGTGAATCACCTGAGGTTAGGAGTTCGAGACCAGCCTGGCCAACATGGTGAAACCCCATCTCTACTGAAGATATAAAAATTAGCCAAGCATGGTGGCACACACCTGTAATCCCAGCTACTCAGGAGGTCGAGGCAGAAGAATCACTTGGATCCAGGAGGCAGAGGCTGCAGTGAGCTGAGTTTGTACCACTGCACTCCAGCCTGGGTGTCAGAGCTAGACTCCATCTCAAAAATAAATAGACCAGGTGCAGTGGCTCACGCCTGCAATCCCAGCACTTTGGGAGGCTGAGGCGGGCAGATTACCTGAGGTCAGGAGTTTGAGACCAGCCTGGGTAACATGGCGAAATCCTGTTTCTACTAAAAATACAAAAATAAGCCAGGTGTGGTGGTGCACACCTGTAATCCCAGCTACTCAGGAGGCTGAGGCAGGAGAATCACTTCAACCTGGGAGGCAGAGGTTGCAGTGAGCCGAAATCGCACCATTGCAATCCAGCTTGGGAAACAAGAGCGAAACTCAATCTGAATAAATAAACAAACAGGTTCTTCATATACAAAAATTAGCTCAAGAAGGGTTAAGGACTTAAAAGTAAAACCTAAAACTATAAAAATCTTAGATGAAACCTAAGAAATACCCTTCTGGACTCAGCCTTGACAAAGAATTGATGACTAAGTTATTGAAAACAATTGCAATACAAACAAAAATTGGCAAATGGGACTTAGTTAAACTAAAGAGCTTCTGCACAGCAAAGGAAACTATCAACAGAATGGACAACCTACAAAATAGGAGAAAATACTTGCAAAGTATGCATCTGACAAAGGCCTAATATCCAGAATCTATAAGGAACTTAAATCAACAAGCAAAAAACAAATAACCCCATTAAAAAGTGGGCAAAAGACACTTTTCTCAAAAGAAGACATACAAGCAGCCAACAAACACATGAAAAATTGCTCAACATCACTAATCACCAGAGAAATGCAGATTAAGTCCACAATGAGGTACCATCTCACACTAGTCAGAATGGCTATTATCAAAAAGTCAAAAAACAAAAGATGTTATTGAGGCTGCAGAGAAAAGGAAATGTTTGTACACTGTGTTGGCAGGAATGCAAATTCAGCCACTGTGGAAAGCAATTTGAAGATTTCTCAAAGAACTAAAAATAGAACTCTCATTTGACCCAGAAATCCCATCACTGGGCATATACCCAAAGGAAAATAAATTATTCTACCAAAAAAACACATGCACTCCTATGTTCATCACAGAGCTGTGCACAATAGCAAAGAAATGGAATCAACCTAGGTGCCCAGCAATGGTGGACTGAATAAAGAAAATGCCATACATATACACTACAGAATATGACAAGGCCACAAAAAATTACAAAATTATGTTCTCTGCAGCAACATGCATGCAGCTGGAGGCCATTATCCTAAGCGAATTAATGCAGAACAGAAAGTCAAATACATGTTCTCACTTACAAGTGGGAGTGAAACACTGGGTACATACGGACATAAAGATGGGAACAACAGACACTGCAGGCTGCTAGACAGGTGAGAGAGAGAAAGGTGCAAGGGTAGAAAAACTATCTGTATGGTACTATGCTCACTACCTGGGTGATGGGGTAAATTATACCCCAAACCTCAGCATCATGCAATATATCCATTGAGCAAACATGCACATGTACCCCCAAATCTACAATAATAGTTGAAAGTTTTTTAAAAAGTTTCTTATCCTTAAGAGATGCATGCTAAAATATATAATATCTGAGATTTATGTCAAAATAATGCAATGGTCAAGGAGAGGGAAGGATATAAATAAAACAATTTTTGGCTGGGACTTGTTAATTATTGAAGCTGGATGATGGACACATGAGGGTTTATCATTCTATTCTTTCTACTTTTAAAATATGCATTAATATATGAACTTTTCCATAATAAAATGTTTTTCAAAATGAGAATTTAAAAAATATAATGACAGTGAAGTGGTAATGGGAATTGTAAATTTTTCCAATCAGGTAAAGTCCCAGTTTTTCAGAGTGTTGTGTCTGGACCAGATCACAGTCTTGTATAATCTGGTTTCACCTTGCCAGTGTCTGAGGACATCAACAACAGCAAATCTTTACTGAGATCCTTCTGTGTGTCAAGTCCAATCAGAGAGAAGGGTTCTTTTATACCAACAGAGAGACAGAGAGAGATGTTCAATGTACTGGTAATAAAAATAGGAGAATGAAATCATTGCTTCCACAGAAAGGCCCCAATGAGTCTTCCAAAATAAACGCATATTATTTGTGTGATTTTTCAACTATACCTTTATCAAGAAAAGAATAAAACATAATCAGACCATGGTGTATTGCTGTTTAAAATGATCCACTAATGTTCTAATTGTCATCAGGACAAAGGCCCTTAGACATGCCTGCCTCACATCTGGACTTTTCCTCCTTCCCCAACTCCATCTCCTGCCCATCCCCACACACTTTAAATTTCAGCTACAGGAAGGGACTTACAGTTCCCAGTACATGCTCCCTGGAGTTTGCACTCCACCACAGAAGTATCATTCATTCATCTGCATTCATCGATCTCCTAGGATGACTCATGCCACCTGCATGCCATGCTTGCTCTCTTCCCTACTTGGACCGCCCTTCTCCCTCATCAGTTTCATTCTTCAAGTTTCATCTTACTTGTCATCTTCTTTGAGAAACTTTCTTTCAACCCAAGTTGAGCAAGATTGCCCTCTTCTGTATTCTCTGTGTAGGGAAGGGTTGGAGGAAATAAGGGCACACATCTTATTTCTACCGCTAAATTCTGAGGTTAGGGCTAAAATCCTCTTTATTCACAGTATGTGGCTCAAGGCCTGAGTCATACTAGAAGATCAGTGAGTGCTGGTTGAATGAATGACTGAATGAATGAATGAAGCTTCCTCACTAGAATGTAAACCCACAGGGCAAGAATTTTTGTGTTTTGTTTTGTTTTCTCTTTAGCACATGGGACAGTACCTGACACACAAATATTTGTCAAAATAATTAAAATTACCTGTCAAAGAAAAAGCAACATGTCTATGTTAAGGTTCATATCCAAACTAACCATTTGCTAGTTGTCAGCCTACTTGTGGATTAGTAGAAGACTTTGATCTTGAGCTTAAAAACAAATTACAAAAAGTATTTTGAAGGTTAAATACAATGAAATGTTTTTCAAACTCTACTGAGTTAGCAACTTGGATTTAAAAGTGTGAAATAGGCCGGGCACTATAGCTGACTTCTGTAATGCCAACACGTTGGGAGGTCAAAGTGGGCAGGTTGCTTTAGCCTAGGAGATTGGGACCAGCCTGGGTAACACGGCAAAATCCCAAATCTACCCCCACCTCCAAAAAAAATGCTGGGTGGCATGTACCTGTAGTCCCAGCTACCAGGAGGCTGAGGCTGGAAGATCACTTGAGCCTTGGAGGCGAATCACACCACTGCACTCCAGCCTAGGTGACAGAGCTAGATCCTGTCTCAAAAAAAAAGGTGGGGGGGCAGAGTATGAAATTAAAACTTATCTCTAAGTCCAAGAGTGATTGGGACTTTTTTTTTTTTTTTTTTTTGAGACAGAGTCTCACCCTTGTTGCCCAGGCTGGAGTACAGTGATAGGATCTCAGCTCACTGCAACCTCCACCTCCCAGGTTCAAGCGATTCTTCTGCTTCAGCCTCTGGAGTAGCTGGGAGTACAGGCGTGTGCCACCATGCCCAGATAATTCTTGTATTTTTCATACAGACAGTTTCACCGTATTGGTTAGGCTGGTCTCAAACTCCTGACCTTGTGATCTGCCTGCCTAAGCCTCCCAAAGTGCTGGGATTACAGGCATGAGCCACCATACCCGGCAAAGGAGCAGGCCATTTTCTATGTGGCCATATTATGGACTGAAAGGAAAAAAAAAAAAAAAAAGAAATACATGCAGCCAGGGAGCAACTCATGATTTCCCACATCAGGAACAGCCAGGACGCAAGGAAAGCCTTACATCATGAATGACATCACCTTAGTGACCTAATTTCTACAAGACAATGGAATAGTTTCTTCTTGCCCAAACCGTGCAGCAGCTTGGACCAGCAACTTCATAGTGGGATGATGGGAGGGCTCCATGGACAAAGGACAATTGTTGGCCTTTCCTTGACAGAAGGGTGGTTTACAAAGTGGTCTTTCTCATGAGTCTGCCTGGGATGAATTGTACACCACATGACAGGTGCTCTTACATAAGTAAGGCAGAAGTGGATTCAATTTGGGTTTCTTTTCTTTTTGAAAACATCTTTCTCTGGAACTGTCCTCTCTAAAAGTGACTAGAACAACAGGAGGGAAAAGTGAGATCTTGAACTCCCCAGGGAATCAAGGTGGCATTTCTTTCCCCTTTGTTTCCTTGTCTACCTTTCCATGCTTGCCATCTGCTGGGATCTCTTTGGAGAGGAGGTTTTATTCCCCAGCTTTCTTTCAGAATCCTGCCTCACATAATCTTTACTAGCTCTTCACAAAGAAAACTAGGACTCCCATTTATTTTATCCAATCCACCACTACATCCAGCCTTGAAAACAGCAGGCAGCCTATTATTCTCTAACAGGGACAAATAGCAGGATGGAGCTGGACTATTTTCCATGAGGCTGATTTTTGCTAATCTAACACATTTATTCTCTGACACCCTTTCATGGCCGATTGAGAAGTGGTACCTAGAAAGACGGTAATGCAACTTAGAAATGTATGAAAAACTGATAATGTTGAGATCTTAATTGAGGTGAATTAACCCAATAACTTGTGGAGGGACATTAAGACCATTTTGTAGTATTAGTAAAATATACACGACACATATCCTTCTACCCAAAAACTCTGCTCTAGGATTCTAGCTCACAGAAATACACCAGGGAGCAAAGGCATATGAGTAACATTGTTTATTGAACTACAACTATAGAAGCACATGAAATGACATACTAAAAGAGACACACTATGTACTGTAATGTGGAAATAAAGCGCAGAATAATATGTATGTGTGTGGTTTCATTTTTGTTAAAAAATACCATATGTGGATGCATATACCTGTGTATATTCATAGACATAAAGAAAAACCCTGGAAATATACACATTAAAGTCTCAGTAGTAGTTCCTTTTTCTGGAGAGTGAGATTGGGGAGTGTAGTAAGGGGATATTTCACTCTATTTTATACACTCTGAATTATTTAAGTCTATTTTAAAAACCAGTAAAGAAATTAAGAATAAGTGGATTGGTATAAGGTAGTTAACTTATTTTTTGTTTTATTTTTTTGAGACAGGTTCTTACTCTGTTGCTCAGGCTGGCATGCAGTGGCATGATCTCAGCTCACTGTAACCTCCACCTCCCAGGTTCAAGAGATCCTTCCATCTCAGCCTCCTGCATAGCTGGGATGGCAGGTGTGTGCCACCACACTGGGCTAATTTTTGTATTTTTTGTAGAGATGGCGATTTACCATGTTGCCCAGGCTGGTCTCAAACTTCTGAGCTCAAGCAATCCACCTGCCTCAGCCTCTCAAAGTGTTGGGATTACAGGAATGTGCCACGCACACGATAGACACTTTATATATATCACCTCGCATGTCCCTCCAGTCTTCTGATGTAGGTAATGTTATCCCTATTTACAAGTGAGAAAATAGATTCAGAGAATTAACTTGCCCAAGGTAACAGAGGTAGTAAGTAGCAGAGATAGGGTTCAAACTCAGACCTATCTGATTCCAAAGCCAAGATCTTTCCATTGGTCTCACAATGCTCTCATACGATACAGTCCTGGCTCATTATTAACTGATAGCTCAGTTAATAAGCTATCAATAGATAGGCTTATTAACATTGCCACATTGCCACTGAATGTTAGGTTTATTTTTTAGAAACTTATGGAAAATTGTATATACAAAAATGAAAAGTATAATGAATCCATGTGCTCATTATCACCCAGAGTCAATAATTATTAATACTCTGTGTGATTGTTTTATCTATCCCCACAAATACTTTTTTTTTCTTTTTGAGGCAGAGTCTCACTCTGTCACCCAGGCTGGAGTACATGCAGTAGCTCAGTCACAGCTCACTGCAGTCTCGACTTCCCAGGCTCAAGTAATCCTCCCACCTCAGCCTCCCATGTAGCTGGGACTACAGGTGAGCGCCACCATGCCCAGCTAATTTTTTCTATTTCTTGTAGAGACAAAGTCTCACTATGCTGCTTTGGCTGGTCTTGAACTCCTGGGCTAAAGCGATGCAACAGTCATGGGCCACTCCACCCCGGATATCCCCATAAATACATTTTTGGGAGAGTATTTTCAAGTAAATTTAAGGTATATCATTTCATCAGCAGTATTTCAATCTCTAAAAATAAGAACTTAAGAATACATAAAACCATAATGCCATTATCACACATAATAAATTTCACAATAATTCCTTATTATCTAATACTCAATCCATGTAATTTTCCCACATTGTCTCCAAAAAATGTTTTTTGTTTGTTTGTATGTGTTATGTATCTCTCTCTCTCTCTTTTTTTTTTAAGAGACAGAGTCTTCTTCTGTTGCCCAGGCTCTGGAATGCAGTGGCACAATCATAGCTCACTGGAGCCTCAAACTTCTGGGATCAGGTGATTCTCCCACCTCAGCCTCCACAGGCACATGCCATTATGCTGGCTAATTTTTAAATTTTTGGTAGAGATGAGGTCTTGTGATGTTGAGCAGACTGGTATCAAATTTCTGGCCTCAAGCAATCCTCCCAACTCAGCCTCTCAAAGTGCTAGGATTACAGGCATAAGCCACCATACTCAACCTCTCTTAACTCTTTAAAGCTTCTTCTTTTTTGAGACAGAATCTTCCTCTGTCACCAGGCTGGAGTGCAGTTGCATGACCTTGACTCAGTGCAACCTCCACCTCCCAGGTTCAAGTGATTCTTCTGCCTTAGCCTCCCGAGTAGCTGGGATTATAAGCACCTGCCATCACGCCTGGCTATTTTTTTTTTTTTTTTTGTATTTTTAGTAGAGACGGGGTTTCACCATCTTAGCCAGGATGGTCTTGTTCTCCTGACCTCGTGATCCACCCGCCTCAGCCTCCCGAAGTGCTGGGATTATAGGCGTGAGCCACCATGCCTGCCCATGTCTTCTTGAATCTATACTTTCCCTGCTCCCTTTTTCTTCATACCATTTATTTCTTAAAGAAATTGAGTCATTTGTCTTGTAGAATTTCCCATCTTTTTTATTTGATATTTTATATCCTTATGGTGTCAATTTGCATACTTCTTGGTTTTTCATATTTCTCACAAACCAGTGGTTAGAAAATTGTTAAATTCAGGTTCAATTATTTTGGCAAGAATATTTCTTCAGTAGTGTTGCATACTTCCTACTACATCGTATCAGGAGGCAATTAATGTCCGACTGTCCCACTGCTAATAATGTGAAGGTGGTACAGTAGGTTTAAAACTTATCAGCCTCATCTATCTATTACAAAGTTTCTTATCAACTATTCACCTAATAATTTTAGCAACCATTGATGATTTCTGCCTAGATCTGGTTTTTTTTTTCTTTTTTTTTTTTTTAGGGATTAAGTTCATTTTTAATCCTGCAAGACAGGTATTTTAAAACACCATCCTGAGACGGGAGCTAGGACTCAGAAATATATATTTTATGACCCACTGTGTATTTTCCCAAGAATAACTGAGTTTTAGCCTTATTTTCCTAAGACTATCAGTATTCTCTTGCCCCATAAGGCCCATTTAGAATCATTTTGCTACTTAGAGTCACATTTTTATTAGTCTATTTGGAATTTTTATCCATGCTGCAATCCCTGAATAATTGATAAAAAGGAAGAAGGGAGGAGGGGACACAGAAAAGATATATTGCCAGTCCTGATAAATGCCTCGGTAAGCCATTTAAACATCTTTGAGTCCTTTTAAACTTCATGCCCAAAGTAATCTTTTACATTAGAAAATGATGTTATTTTAGTCTGTGATTCGATGTCTGCTTTTTTTTTTTGAGATGGAGTCTTGCTGTGTTGCTCAGGCTGGAGTAGTGCAGTGGCATAATCTGGGCTCACTGCAACCTTTGCCTCCTGGGTTAAAGTGATTCTCCTGCCTCAGCCTCCCGAGTAGCTGGGATTATAGGCACACACCAACATACCTGGCTAATTTTTGTATTTTTAGTAGAGATGGGGTTTCACCATGCTGGCCAGGCTGGTCTTGAACTCCTGACCTCAGGTGATCCACCCACCTCAGCCTCCCAAAGTGTTGGGATTACAGGCGTGAGCCACCACACCCAGCCTGTCTGTTCTTATTTACTCCACATTCACTGTAGCTTTCATCCTGGGCCAAATTCTGAAGGCAAAGAGAGGGGAAGGCCCAGGTCCTGTCTGCCAGGAGTTCACAATCACCTACCCTGATGTAACAGAAATGTCTAGAAGGTTCTTGGAGTACAGGAAAGAGATACTCCCAGACTACAGAATCAGGGACAGCATCTCAAAGGAGATGTTTAGCAGAGTTTTGAAAGACACGCAGAAAGTAAGGGGAGGGCATTCCAAGAAAAGAGAAGTCCTATACAAAGGCAAGGAGATGGGAAAGAATAGCCCCTTTCAGAGCACTGCACATGGTTTTGAATGACTGGACAGCAAGGTTTATAGGGAGGAGTAGTTGTGCTGGAGCAGTGACAGGAGTAGGCCATGAGGAGCCAGGCATAAGTCAGGATGTCCCTGAAGGACTTACAGCATAAGAATGGCAGAGTCTGGAGATCCAAGATGGCCGATTAGCAGCAGCTCAGGATTGTAGCTCCCACTGAAAGCGCAGAGAGTGAGTGGACGCGACATTTTCAGACAAATTTTTATTGCCCACGGACTAAGAGATTCTTGGCGGAGGAGACCCACAGGTCGCCAACGTGACTCTTTTGGCAGGCGCGGCCGTTCTCAGTCCAGAGTGTACGGGACTGAGTGCCCTTTTGGTTGGCGTTTGGAGCTCCGGGAAGGCAGAGTCTCCCATTCAGCTCATTGAAAAGCAGACTGAAGTGGGGAACCATACCGGGAGATTCCTGGGCAGAAAAGCGCCACGAATCATAACGCCGCTGTTTCAGCGGGCGTAGTGGGTCGCCGCAGGGGAAGGCTGGTACCCTCCTCCACAAAAAAAAAAAAACAAAAAAACAGCAGTTGGAACTGCTGAGGATTGAGAGTTTCACAGCAAGTACAGCTGAACCCGGGAAGGTCCAGCTCTGTGGGGGAGGGGTGTCCGCCGAAGGAAAACTAAGAAATAGAAAAAACTTTACCAGCAACAATCTGGATGTCCACTCAGAGACCTAATCTGAAAGTCAGCAATTATACAGATGACAGGTGGATAAATCCACAAAGATGGAAAGAAACCAGCGCAAAAAGGCTGAAAACACCCGAAATCAGAATGCCTTTCCTCCTACAGAGGATTGCAGTTCCTCATCACCAATTGAACAAGGCCTGATTGAGAATGAATGTGAGGAATCAATAGAATCAGGCTTCAGAGGGTGGGTAATGAAAAACTTCTGTGAGCTAAAAGAACATATTCTAGCCCAATGCAAGGAAACTAACAACCTTGGAAAAAGGTTTGACGAAATGTTAACGAGAATGGAAAATTTAGAAAGGAATATAAGTGAATTAATGGAGCTGAAAAACACAATACGAGAACTTCGCAAAGTATGCACAAGTTTTAACAGTCGAATTGATCAAGCAGAAGAAAGGATTTCAGAGGTCGAAGACCAACTTAACGAAATAAAACGAGAAGACAAGATTAGAGAAAAAAGGGTAAAAAGGAATGAGCAAAGTCTCCAAGAAATACGGGACTATGTGAAAAGACCTAATCTACGTTTGATAGGTGTACCTGAATGTGATGAAGAGAATGAATCCAATCTGAAAAATATTTTTCAGGACATTATCTAGGAAAACTTTCCTAACCTAGCAAGGCAAGAAAATACCCAACTCCAGGTAATACAGAGACCACCACAAAGATATTCCTCAAAAAGAGCAACCCCAAGGCACATAATCATTAGATTCACCAAGGTTGAAATGAAGGAGAAAATATTAAGGGCAGCCAGAGAGAAAGGTCAGGTTACCCACAAGGGGAAGCCTATCAGACTCACAGCAGATCTCTCAGCAGAAACCCTACAAGCCAGAAGAGAGTGGAGGCCAATATTCAACATCCTTAAAGAAAAGAACTTTCAACCCAGAATTCATATCGAGCCAAGCTAAGTTTCATAAGTGAAGGAAAAATAAAATTTTTTACGAACAAGCAAGTACTCAGAGATTTCAT
>PVKV010026916.1:12833-27320 GCA_004027835.1 Alouatta palliata
AAAAAAAAAAAAAAAAAAAAGCAGGAGTTGCAATTCTCATCTCTGATAAAATATACTTTAAAGTAATAGAAACCAAAAGAGATAAGAAGGACATTGTATAATGGTAGAGGGATCAATGTATTGGGAAGAGCTAACGATCCTAAGTCTATGAGCACCCAATATAGGAGCACCCAGATACATAGGGCAACTTCTTGGTGACTTACAAAGAGACTTGGACTCCCACACAATAATAGTGGGAGACTTTAACATTACATTGTCAATATTGGACAGGTCAATGAGACAGAAGGTTAACAAGGATACCCGGGACTTGAACTTAGACCTTGAACAAGTAAACTTAATAAACATTTACAGAACTCTCTACTCCAAATCCACAAAGCATACATTTTTTTTCAGTAACACATCACATTTATTCTAAAAGTGACCACATGGTTGGGAGTAAATCACTCCCCAGTGATTGCACAGCATTTCATAGGTTTAAATGAAATATTGGTTGGCTGTTTGTTATTTTCCTTCCTTATTCCTTCTTGTCTCCATTGTGTATAACACAGTTATTAGTATAAAAGAGCTTTTTAATATCCATTTCTAGACTGCATTCTAGCCTGGGCAATAGAGCAAGATTCCCATTCTCTCTCCCTCTTTTTCTTCTTCTTTTTCTCTTTCTTTCATTCTCTTTTTCTTCCTTCTTTTTTTCTTAAAAAAAAAAAAAAACACTATAGCTAAAAGAAAAGAAAAAGAAATATTTCTATTAAAAAAAAAAGAATGGCAGAGTCTGATTCACCTTGTATATCTTTTTCCCCAGTACATTTTCTTCCTTTTTTCTTATTGAAGTGAAATTTACATAACATAAAATTAACTTTTTTAAGTTGAACAATACAGTGGCATTGAGTACATTCATAATGTTGTACAACCACCCCCTCTATCCAGTTCTAAAACATTTTCACCACCCTAAAAGGAAATTCTATTCCCATTAAGCAATTATTCCCCATTCCCCTCTCCTCCAAGCCCGATAACCACCAGCTTTCTATCCCTATGGATTGACCTATCCACTCAGTACTTTCTTCCTTTTAAAATTTATGCAAGTAAAATGGATTTATTGTAGAAGAATCGAGATAAGAGATGAACAGAAAGAGAAAACTAAATATTGCTATCATCTTAGTATCATGGGTAAATTTTGTATGCTGTGTATCCTGCTCAACAATTTTCTAAGGCTTCTCCCTCTCCACTCCTCTGTGTGTCACCCAAGCCCCATGTATTTCACAAGGAGTCCTCCAACCTTCTGGAGTCTTCTCAACCTCTGATATTATAAAATAATTGGCCAGGTGCTGTGGCTCACGCCTGTAATCCCAGCACTTTGGGAGGTGGAGACGGGCACATCACCTGAGGGCGGAAGTTTGAGACCAGCCTGACCAACATGGAGAAACTCCATCTCTACTAAAAATATAAAATTAGCTGGATATGGTGGCGGGTATCCTCCCAGCTACTTGGGAGGCTGAGGCAGAATCTCTTGAACCGGGAGATGGAGGTTGCAGTAAGCCGAAATCAGGCCATTGCACTCCAGCCTGGGCAACAAGAGTTAAACTACATCTCAAAAACAAAAAACAAAAAAAGAGATATAAAAGAATCCTGCTCAAACCCCTATAAATGTCACAAGACCCAAGTCCCTACCAATATCTCTGAAGGGTCTCATATTGGGCCAAAGGTATGTTTCTTTTGATTAACCTCTACCTCTGATTTTGGGCCTTGATCTCCACCCCTCATTATACTTCCTGGGCACCTTGCCCCTTCTTCTACAATTTATCACCCTGTTGGACACTTCCTCAATGTCTTCTCTCCCCAAAAGATGGCCTAAATATGGTTGTGTGTTTAGCAAACTTTAGGAAAGATTTGGGGGCTAGAGGGGATAGCTTATATTGAAGCTCAGAGAACATCTTGAAATCAAGTATTGGAGGGCAGTTCTTTTAAGAGTCCATGAGTCATTCCTGGCACTGGACAGTTCTCACTGGCCATGCCTCCACCAGCTGCCCACTCTCTCCCCTTCCTCCCTTTTTCATTTTCCAGATTTAATCTCCTCTAGCTGTAAACTCCAAAGTACTCATTTCCAATTCCCATTTCCTTTTGTGCAAGGCAATTTGTTGCTCCTTTTGTTTGTTCCAACTGACAGATTCTAAATTATTCTGCTAACTCAAAACAGTCTCTCCCTATCAGAACACTAGTGCCAGCTTGTGAAACTAACATTTTCCCCACTACTGGCTGCATTTCCAGATTGCCTTGTTATTTTAAATGTCCTTCTTTAATTTGTCCAGGAGGTTTTCAGAGTTTGTTGTTGATGTTGTTTTTAACTTTTAAGTTCAGAGCTACATGTGCAGGTTTTTTATACAGATCACAGGGCTTTATCGTACAGATTATTTTGTCACCTAGGTAATAAGCATAGTACCCAATAGGTAGTTTTTGGATCCTCTCCCTCTTCCCTCCCTCCACCCTCAAGTAGGCCCCCGTGTCTTACTTGTTTCCTTCTTTGTATCCATATGGACTCAGTGTTTAGCTCCTGCTTGTAAGTGAGAACATATGGTATTTGGTTTCTGGTCCTGCTTTAATTTGCTTAGGATAATGGCTTCCAGCTCCATCTATGTTGAGTTTTCAGATTCTTACTGGAAAACCCCCAATAAAAAACTAAGTAAATAGGCGGGGGGTGATGGCTCATGCCTGTAATCTCAGCACTTTGGGAGGCTGAGGTGGGTGGATCACTTGAGGTCAGGAGTTCAAGACCAGCCTGGCCAACATGGTGAAACCTCGTCTCTACTAAAAATACAAAAATTAGCCGGGCATGGTGGCATGTGCCTGTAATCCCAGCTACTCAGAAGGCTGAGGCAGGAAAACTGCATGAACCCAGGAAGTGGAGATTGCAGTGAGCCAAGATTACACCACTGCACTCCAGACTGAGTGACAAAGCAGGACTCCATCTCAAAAAAAAGCAAAAAAACAAAAAACAAAACTACGTAGGTAAATATATCCTTCTTTAAAATTTCTTTTTGTTCTGACTTCTGTTGAAATCGCTATATATATATATATATATATATATATATATATATATATATATATATGCCCCCAAAGTGAACTTTGGTCGCTTAAGTTTCCAATTCTTTATTATTGCAGGCAGCATACCATGATATATATTAAGAAGATTAGTGTAATATGCATGTATGTGTGTGTGTGTGTGTGTGTGTGTGTATCCTTATTTCTTAGCTATACATTCTTAGTAGTAGAATTCCCTCTATAAGGACTGTATACATTTATAGACCTAGCCATGTTTGACAGTGATTGAATCTCCAAACTCTTCTTTATAGTGCATATATTAATCCTTGTTTTTCTCTTTGTGGTTTTAATTTGCATTTTTTTGACTAAAGGTGAAGGTGATACATGCTTGAGGTGACAGATATCCCAATTACACTGATTTGATCATTATGCCTTGTATGTTTGTACCAAAATATCACATTACTTCATAAGTATATAGTCGTACCCACAAAAATTAAACAATAAAAAATAAATAAATGAAGTTGAACATTTTTTATGTTTATTGGCCATCTTGGGTTTTTTCTCATGTAAAACACATTTTCTAGTCAATGGTATATTTTCTTCTAAATTTAATTTTGTTTTTAGGCTAGTCAAGTGAAGCAGTGTGAGTGAAGAAGTATTTTCATTTATTGATTTGAAGAAAGTCTTTGAATGTTAAAATAATCTTTGGTCTGGATGTGGTGGCTCAAGCCTGTAATCTCAACACTTTGGGAGGCTAAAGTGGGAGGATCACTTGAGCCCCGGAGTTTAAGATGAGCTTGGGCAACAGAGTGAGACTCTGTCTCTACAAAAAATGAAAAAGTTAGCTGGGCATGGTGGCACATGCCTGTAGTCCAAGCTACTTGGGAGGCTAATGCAGGAGGATCACTTGAACCTAAGAGTTTGAGGCTGCAGTGAGAAGTAATCCTCTGCACTCCAGCCTCAGCAACAGTGAAACTGTCAAAGAACAGAAGAACAACAAAAAGAAAGAATCTTTGGTTAAGGATACTTTCCTCCAAGTAATTTGTCTTTCAATTTAGTTTATGATAAATTTTACTACACAAAAGTTTTACATTTTCATATAACCGGATCTATCATCCTTTATATTTTAAGCCTTTAGTTTCATGTTTAGAAAGTCATCCCTTATCCCCAAAGTTTTATAAATATTCACCTGTATTTCCTTCTGCTTACATTATAATTTTTAATCCTTCTGGAATTTATCTTAGTGTACTATGTGAGTTTGGATTTAACTTTGTTTTAATGACTAGACAATTCATCTTCACACTCTCTCCACTGACATGAGGCAGATTTATTATATTCTAAACTCATACCCATTTGGATGTATTTCTGAACTGTCTCTTTTTTAGCTAAAACAGTAATGTTTTAGTTATTATATCTTCCTAGTTCACATTAATATCTGATAGGAAAAGAACTTTTCACTACTGTTCTTCCTAAAAGTGTGCTTGACATTCTTCATTTGTTTATTTTCTAAATAAATCTTAAAATAGTTTATTTTCACATTCTAAAAATGTTCCTAGGTATTTTTATTGGGGTTTTGTTAAATTTATAGGTTTGGCCAGGCACGGTGGCTCATGCCTGTAATCCCAACACTTTGGGAGGCCTAGGCGGGCAGATCACCTGAGGTCAGGAGTTCAAGACCAGCCTGGCTAACATGGTGAAATCCCATTTCTACTAAAAATACAAAAACTTGGCTGAGCATGGTGGCTCAAACCTGTGATCCCAGCTCCTCTGGAGGCTGAGGTAGAGAATAACTTAAACCCAAGAGGCAAAGGTTGCAGTGAGCTGAGATCACACCATTGCACTCCAGCTTGGGCAACAAGAGCAAAATTCCATTCTCAAAAAAAAAAAAATTGGTTTAGCTTGAGGGAATTTAATACCTTTACAATGTTATTTTTTCTAATACAGAAATGTAGACTGTCTCTCCCTGTATTTGAATTTCTTTTTAGATTTCATGGCAAAGTTTTGTAGATATGTACATTTATCATTAAGTTTATTTCTAGGTGCTTTGATTTTTTTGTTTGTTTGTTTTTGTTTTTGAGACAGAGTTTTACTCAAAAATGTATGTTGACAGGAGTGACATTAACTATGTGGCAGAGTAGGAAGCTCTACAACCTCCATCCCTTTCAACAGCAGAAGGAAAACTGGAAAATTCATAAATAGGTGAAAATTAAACAACACACTCTTTAACAACCATCCTGTCAAAAAAGAAATCAAAAAGGAAATTTGAAAATACCTGAAACAAAAATGAAAACACAAAATATTAAAACTATGGGATGCAGCAAAAGCAGTATTAAAAGGGAAGTTCATTGTGAAAAATGCCTACATTTAAAAAGAAGAAAGGCCAGGCACAGTGGCACACACCTGTAATCCTAGCACTTTGGAAGGCGGGCAGATCACTTGAACTCAGGAGTTTGAGACCAGCCTGGGCAACCCGGTGAAACCTCATCTCTACAACAGATATAAAAATTAGACAGGTGTAGTGGTGCATGCCTGTAGTCCCAGCTTCTTGGTACTCTACAGTGGCAGGATGGCTTAAACTCAAGGAGGCTGAGGCTGCAGTGAGCCAAGATCAGGTCCCTGCATTACAGCCAGGCCAATAGAGCCAGACCACATCTCAAAAATAAAATAAAATAAAATAAAATAAAAAAATAAAGAAAGAAAGATTTCAAACAACCTGACTTAACAAGCTAAGGAAATTTTTTAAAAAGAATAAACTAAGCCCAAAGTTACCAGAAGGAATAAAATAACAACGATTACAGCAGAAATAAATCAAATAAAATAAAACAATAGAAACAAAGTAATAAAACTGAGTTGGTTTTCTTAAAAGATAAAACTAAATTGACAAACTCTTAGACTAGGAAAGAAAAGAGAGAATACTGAAATAAATACAATCAGAAATGAAAGAAAAATAGATATCACAGAAATAAAAAGGTAAGAGACTACTGTGAACTATTACACGCCAACAAGCTGGACAGTGTAGAAAAAAAGAACAAATTTCTAGACACATGCAATCGACCAAGACTAAATGAAAGTCTGAACAGATTTATAACTAGTATGAAGATTGAGTTAGTCACCAAAAGTCTCCCAACAGCAGCAACAAAAATACCCAGGGCCAGATGGCTTCACTGGGGAATTCTACCAAACATTTAAAGAAGAATTAACATCAATCCTTCTCAAATTCTTCCAAAGAATTGAAGAAGGAACACTTCCAAACTCATTTTATGAGTATAGCAGTACCCCAGTACCAAAGCTAGACAATGACATCACAACAAAAGAAAAGTATGGCTGGGCACAGTGGCTCACACCTGTAATCCCAGCACTTTGGGAGGCTGAGGCGAGCAGATAACCAGAGGTTGGGAGTTTGAGACTAGCCCGATCAACATGGAAAAACCTCATTTCTACTAAAAATACAAAATTAGCTGGGCGTGGTGGCATGTGCCTGTAATCCCAGCTACTCAGAAAGCTGAGGCAGGAGAATTGCTTGAACCCAAGAGGCAGAGGTTGTGGTGAGCCACGATTGTGCCACTGCACTCCAGCCTGGGCAAGAAGAGTGAAATTCCGTTTAAGAAAGAAAAGAAAAGATAAGAAAAGCCCTGATGAATATAGATGCAAATACTCAACAAAATACTAGCAAACCAAATCCAGTAGCACATTAAAAGGCTCATACAGCATGACCAAGTGAGATTCATCCCTGGGATGCAGGGATGATTCAAAATATACAAATCAATAAATTTAATATATCACATTAACAGAATAAATGATAAAAATCACATAATCCTCTGAATAGGTGCAGGAAAAGCATTTAACAAAGTTAAACACCCTTTCATGATAAAAACTCAACAAACGAAGACCAGAATGAAATTACCTCAACATAATAAATGCTATAAATGAAAAGCCCTCAGCTAATATTACACTAATGGTGAAAACAGAAAAACAAGGCAAGGATACCTACTCTCACCACTTCTGTTCAACATAGTACACGAAGTCCTAGCCAAAGCAATTAGGCAAGAAAAAGAAATAAAAGATATCCAAATCAGAAAGAAAAAGTAAAATTTTCCCTGTCTGCAGATGACAATTTGTCATATGTAGAAAACCATAAAGACACTATCCAAAACAAAAAGAAAAAGACAAAAACCTATTAGAACTAATAAATTCAGTGAAGCTGCAGGGTACAAAATATAAAAATCAATTGCATTTTTGTATGCTCACAATGGACTATCTGGAAAGAAAATTAGGAAAATAATTTAATTTACAATAGCATAAAAAAGATGAGATATTGGCCTGGTACAGTGGCTCACACCTATAATCCCAGCACTTTGGGAGCCCAAGGTGGGCGGATCGAGACTAGCCTGGCCAACATGGCAAAACCCCATCTCTACTAAAAACACAAAAATTAGCCAAGCATGGTGGCGACACCTGTAATCCCAGCTACTAGGGAGGCTGAGGCAGGAGGATCACTTGAACCCAGGAGGTGGAGGTTGCAATAAGCCGAGATTGCACCACTGCACTTCAGCCTAGGTGACAGAGGACAGAGAAAGGCTTCATCTCAAAAAAAAAAAAAAGAATGTGATGCCTAGAACTAAACTTGACTATGAGGGTGGAAAGTTGTATACCGAAAACTCAAAGCATAAGTAAATGGAAAGACATCCATTGCTTAAAGATTGGAAGACTTGGTATTGTTAAAAATATCTATACTTCCCAAAATGATTTACATATTCAGTGCAATCCCTATCAAAATCCCAATGGCATTTCTTACAGAAATAGAAAAAAGAAATTATAAAATCCATAGGGAAATAGCCAGAGCAATCTTGACCAAAAAGAACAAAGGTGGAGTTATCAAACCTGATTTCAAAATATATTACAAAGATATAGTAATCAAAACAGCATGGTACTGGCACAAAGACAAACATATAGACTGATGGAACAGAATAGAGAGTCCAGAAATAAATCCACATATACATAGTCAATCCATCTTTGACATGGATTCCAAGAATACACAATGGGGAAAAGACAGTCTTTTCAACAGGTGATGTTGGAAAAACTGGATATCCACATGCAAAAGAAAGAAATTGTCAGCCTGGGCAACAAAGTGAGACCTCATCTCTACAAAACATTAAAAAATTAGTCAGGCATGGTGGTATGCACCTGTAGTACCAGCTACTAGGGAAGCTAAGGTGGGAGGATCACTTGAGCCCAGAAAGTCCATTTGAGCCAAGGAGATTGAGGCTGCAGTGAGGCATGTTTGCACCACTGCACTCCAGCCTCCAGGGCAACAGAATGAGACCCTTATTCTACATCATGCACAAAAAAGAACTCAAAATGGACTAAAGACTTAAACATAATATCTGAAACTGTAAAACTCCTAAAGGAAAACATACGGGGAAAGCTTTATGACATTAGTCTTGGGCAATTATTTCACAGATATAGTACCAAAAACAAGGCAACAAAAACAAAATAAGCAAATGGGACTGTATCAAACTAAAAAGTTTCTCCACAGCAATGGAAAAAACTCAACACAGTGAAAAGGCAACCTAAAGGATGGGAGAAAATATTTGAAAACCATATAATTGATAAAGGATTAATCTCCAAAATATACGTAACTTCTACAATTCAATCATTAAAAAAAGAACCAAAACCTAATACCCTAATACACTATTGAAAAACAGGCAGAGGACCTGACCTGAACAGACATTTCTTCAAAGCAGACATATAACTGGCCAATAGGCATATGAAAGAATGTTCAACAGTATCACTAATCATCAGGGAAATGCAAATCAAAACCACAATGAACTATCACCTCCCACCTGTCAGGATGGCCATTATCAAAAAGACAAAAGATAACAAGGGTTGGTAAGGATGTGGAGAAAAGGGAACTGTTGCACACCATTGGGGAGAATGCAAAATGGTACAGCTACTATGGAAAACAATGAAATTTCTTCAAAAAGTTAAAAATAGAACTGCCATTTGACTCAGCAATTCCACTTCTGGATATTTCTCTAAAAGAATTGAAATTAGGATCTTGAAGAAATATTAGCATTCCAATATTCACTGCAGCACCATTCACAACAGCCAAGATGTAGAAACAACCTAAATGTCCATCAACAGATGAACAGATAAAGAAAATGATGGTACATACAGACAATGGAATACTGTAAGTGACAACATGAATGAACAATGAGGACATCATATTAAGCAGAAAGACAAATATGGCACAATTCTACCTAGTCCAATTCATAGAATCAAAGAGTGAAATGGTGGTTACCAATGGCTGAAGGAGGGGGAAATTAAGAGTTAATAATCATGGTGTATAAAGTTTCAGTCAAGCAAGATGAGTAAGTCTAGAGATCTGCTGTACAGCATTGAAGCTTGGTCAACAATAATGTAAACTTCAAAATTTGTTGGCCGGGCACAGTGGCTCACATCTATAATCCCAGCAATTTGGGAGGCCAAGGCATGTGGATCACCTGAGGTCAGGAGTTCGAGAACAGCCTGGCCAACATAGTGAAGCCCATCTCTAGTAAAAATACAAAAATTAGCCGTCATGGTGGTGTGCACCTGCAGTCTCAGCTACTCAGGAGACTGAGGCAAAAGGACTGCTTGAATCCAGGAGGCAGAGGTTGCAGTGAGCCAAGATCGCGCCACTGCACTCCAACCTGGGTGATGGAGCAAGACTCCGTCTTAAAAAAGAAATCGTTAAGACAGTAGATCTCATGATAAATGTTCTTATCACAATAAATTGTTTTAATGTATACTGATTTTTATCAAAATTTTTAGCATTCTGTTGAGATGATCATATGATTTTTCTCCCTTGATACATTGATTATATAAATTAAGTAAGTAGGTACTTTTTTTTAGAGATGGTCTTGCTCTATAGCCCAGGTGGAGTACAGTGGTGCAGTTCCAGCTCACTGCAGCTTCTAACTCCCAGGCTCAAGCAATCTTCTCACCTCAGCCTTCTGAGTAGCTGGGACCACAGATGCATGCCACCACATCCAACTAACTTTTTAAAAAATTTTTTGTAGAGATAGGGTCTTACTATTTTGCCCAGGCTGATCTCAAATTCCTAGGTTCAAAGGATCCTCCTGCCTTGGCCTCCCAAAGTGTTAAGATTACAGACATCAACCACCACATCCAGCCTAAATAGGTACTTATAACATTAAATTATTCTTATATCCATGGAGTAAACCCTGTTTCATCATGGCGATTTGCATTTTAAAAATATAACTGTAGGTTCATTTTGGGAAATGGATTGAAAGAAGGCAAGGTCAAAAACAGAGAGAACATTTAGGAGGTAATTACAGTTTTGAAATAAAACAATGACAGTAGAAATAGAGAAGAGGTCTGGATCTAAGAGCTATTTAGGAGGAAAGATCAATAGGGATTTATTGGGCTGGGCACAATGGCTCATGCCTGTAATCCCAGCATTTTGGGAGGCTGAGGCAGGCAGATCATTTGAGATCAGGAATTTGAGACCAGCCTGATCATCACGGTGAAACCCCATCTCTACTAAAAATACAAAAAAATTAACTGGCATGGTGACGGTTGCCTGTAATCCCAGCTACTGGGAGAGGCTGAGGCAGGAGAATTGCTTGAACCTGGGAGGCAGAGGTTGCAGTGAGCCAATATCACACCACTTCACCCCAGCCTGAGCAACAGAACAAGACTCCATCTCAAAAAAAAAAAGTGACTTATTGAATGTGAGATGTGAAGGAAAGATATGAGTTCAAGAGAACTGCCCAGTTCCTGGTTTTGTGACATTTACCAAGACACAGTCACAGGAAGAAAAGCAGGTTTGGTAGGGCTTGGGGGGCAGTATAGAGAATGAGTCAATTTTAGCAATGTTATATTTGACATCCTGAGTTGTGTAGGGCTGAGGGCCCCACAGGGTCGTGGGGTGTGTCTTATGCTGTGCTGAGGCACAGGATCCGAGAAATAGAGACAGAAGTACAAGGATAATGCAGCTGGGCTTGAGGGGCCACACCACCTATGAGTGGAGTCAGGCAAGGCCCTGAATGTCCAGAAGCATCGGTGTTTATTGTGTACAGATTAGGGGGCAGGACAGTAAGTAAAGTCATCTTTAAGGATAGTGATAGGGTTGTGAGCAATAAAACAAGGAGTCCACCCCCATTAGGTCCCCTAGGCTAGGAGGTGGACAGTGTGCAGCAAGGGGTCCATTCCCATTAGGTCATCAAGGCAAGGAAGTGGGCCGTGTGCAGTAGGGGGTCAACCCCCATTAGGTCTCCAAGGCATGGAGGTGGGCCAGGTGCAGTGAAGAGGGTGCAGTGTGCAATACCTCTATCTATGGGCATGCTACTTCTAAGATTTAGGGGAGGATGCTTTAAGTCACACAGCAGTGACAGAGCTGTCAGGGTTACCGCCACCTGCTGGCAGCTTCCAATGAGTTCTATAGGCAGATGCTTTTTGAGCAGCACAGTAACAAGAGCTGAAAAAGTTCACAGTCACCAAGGTGCGATTATTCAGAGGTGTTTTGAGCCCTCGGATGCTCAAGAGACTGCCGGTCTGAGAGCAGCCTTCCACAAGAACTGGAGCAAGGTCCTACAACTTTTTTATCAGGAGGAGTGGCTCTTGCCCCAAGCCTGCCATACAGCGGGTATCTTTATGATACTGAACACTGCCCCCTGGGCCATGGATTCTTGTCCTGGCATAACTGTTTTTCCCTTACATCATGCTCTGCACTGTGTCTGCTCTAGGCATTCCTCCGATTATAAGCTGCTTATTCCTTAATTCATGTTCTGTACTGTGTCTACTCTAGGCATTCCTCCAATTATTAACTAAGATATAGTTATACATATATATAGGGAAATAACTGAGTGGTAAGATATTCTTTAGGCACTCATTCTATGAAATAATATATGATTATATATAGAGGATTATATAAAGGGAAATAACTGAGTAGTAACACTATAAACTGAGATATTCTCCAAGCCCTAATCCTATAAACTAATATATGATTATATAAAGGATTATATAAAAGGAAATAACTGAGTAAACTGAGATATTCTTCAGGACTTAATTGTGCCAGGATTCTGTTCTGCTTAGCTCTCCTTCCTTGGTACCTATATGGGGGGTTTCCCACAAGTTGAACATCCAGGTAAACAGTTAGTTATACACATAGATCTGGAATGGAGAGATCTGGGCTTCAGATACTGATTTAGCAATGATCAGCGCAGAGAAGACAGCTAAATGTGGAGAGTGAGAATACAAGAAATAAGGCTGAAAATGGAACCACAGAAAATAGCCAATTTTAAAAGATAAAAAAAGGAAGACGTCCTTAAGAAGATACAGCCAGAGAGATAGGAACATAACCTATTCTGTGAATCAGGAAAACTTTTAAAAGGAGGAGAGAGTTTCAGGTAGAGCATGGCCAGCTGTGTCAGATGGAGCAAAGCTGTCCAATAAGACAAGGACTAGAAAGGGTTCTCTGGATTTGCCAAGACCTCCTTGATGACCTCAGCAAAAGCAATTTCAGTAGAAAGGTGAGGGCGAAGTTACCTGTGCTGTTTGTTGCATAACCTCATGCTCCCTGTCATATCCCTTCAACTACTTCCTTCTCTCCAAAGACACCACTCGCCTCCTACACCCCTGGGCCTCTGTTGAGTTACCCGAGTTGCCTGAAGTCAGAACTGAAGTCCTTGCCTTGTGTGGCCTACACACACTCCCTTCTGCATTAAATTGCTCCTCAACTTTCAGACAGAATGAAACATTTGCCATACCTACCACAGGCCATGAAATTTTGCTTCCTGAGCTGGTACAAATGGATCAGATGATGCACCATGGAAGCTGCACAGCAGAAGTAGGAGGGAATTATTTTCTAGTGGGGCAAACTTGACAAATGGGAAATAGGAGACAGAAATGAGGCAAACAGATACATCTTTCTCATTGTTCCCTTCCATTTTAAGGTGTGATTCCTCCTTGCAGCCATGCCAGAGAACACCTGTGGCTAAAGGACCCTACCTGCTAAGTCACCTGGTATTTCTCATCATGGCTTGTTTGAAGCAGGGGCAAGCATTGTAACACGTCATCCTGCCTCTGCTGACTTGCCTTTGTCTTCATTTTTCCCTTTCTAAGATCCCAAAAAGGGAATCAGCACCTGAATCCTGACCCCAGGCTCTGCAATCTAGAGAACCTGGGCTAAGACACAGTTTTCTAGGTAAATTGGTAAATCGAATGGGATATAAGATAGTAGAGAAAGGCAGTGTAGATAATATTTTCAAGAAATTCCCTTCCCAGTGAAGAAAAGAAAAAAAAGTGGATTTGAGGGAGGGAGAGGAAACAGGTCCCAAAATTGTTTAGAAAGTGCTTGTAAAGCTTATAGAGGCTTTGGTTAAAGTTTTGCTATAAGAAAAAACATTTGGGCAGGCACCATGGCTCACACATGTAATCCCAGCACTTTGGGAGGCCAAGGCGGGCAGATCACAGGGTCAGAAGTTTTAGACCAGCCTGGCCAATATGGTGAAACCCTGTCTCTACTAAAATTACACACACAAAAAAATTGGCTGGGCATGGTGGCATGTGCCTGTAATCCCAGCTACTTGTGAAGTTGATGCAGGAGAATCGCCTGAACCCGGGAGGCAGAGATTGCAGTGAGCCGAGATCCTGCCACTGCACTCCAGCTTGGGTGATACAGTGAGATTGTGTCTCCAAAAAAAAAAAAAGAAAGAACATTTAAATCAACTCTCCATTTAGACTGCGTGAGCCAATAGGCTGTCTAGAGTATGTGTTCTGTTTTTCTGATGTTTCAATATGATGTAATGAGAAAGGGAATAAAAAGGAGGGTACTATAATGGAGTGAATAGGGATTAGATTTGAGAAAGACAGAGTTGGACAAGGTAGGGAATTGTCAAATTAGAAGATGAACGGAATATTAAACATCTGTGTTAACGCAGCTATTGATCCAGCTCAGATTCACATATTTGCTGTATTTCCTAGGTCAGGTTATCCAAAAAACATAGCAATATGGTTTTATTTATAGATGAGTATCAAAAGTACTAGTAACATCCAGCAAAAACTATCATCCAGATGTCTATTTACTTTGCTACAACAGAACCAGCCTTTAACCCAATTCAACTTAACAAATATTTATTTGCCCCTGCCATGTGGGGGCTCTATGGAAGTAGGGTGGTTGGGGACATAGGGACCCTTCTCAGATGAATAAGATCCACTGGTGGCCGGGCGCGGTGGCTCACACCTGTAATCCCAGCACTTTGGGAGGCCGAGGCGGGTGGATCACAAGGTCAAGAGATCGAGACCATCCTGGTCAACATGGTGAAACCCTGTCTCTACTAAAAATACAAAAATTAGCTGGGCATGGTGGCACGTGCCTGTAGTCCCAGCTACTCGGGAGGCTGAGGCAGGAGAATTGCTTGAACCCAGGAGGTGGAGGTTGCGGTGAGC
>PVKV010026917.1:8537-27318 GCA_004027835.1 Alouatta palliata
CAAGAGATCGAGACCATCCTGGTCAACATGGTGAAACCCCGTCTCTACTAAAAATACAAAAGTTAGCTGGGCATGGTGGCACGTGCCTGTAGTCCCAGCTACTCGGGAGGCTGAGGCAGGAGAATTGCTTGAACCCAGGAGGCGGAGGTTGCGGTGAGCCGAGATCGCGCCATTGCACTCCAGCCTGGGTAACAAGAGCAAAACTCCGTCTCAAAAAAAAAAAAAAGAAACATAGAGACTTTCATTGGGGTTTAGCCTGGAGCTTCAGCATCTACTGCCTGACAAAGGCCAGCATAACATACATTGGGGTTAGTGGAAGTGTTTGCTGACCACCTTTCATTCTTTGGGTAGAATTCAAATTCTTGGAGCTAGAAGAACTCTCCAAAGGATCTGCAGGATCTGCTTTCTTCAGATCCAAAATTTGAGAGCCCTCAGTGTTAGAGAATTCTTTTTTAATCTCTCCCCCTTTTGAAAATCTTTCTCGGGGCTGGGCACGGTGGCTTAAGCCTGTAATCCCAGCACTCTGGGAGGCTGAGGCGGGCGGATCATGAGGTCAAGAGATCAAGACCATCCTGGCCAACATGGTGAAACCCTGTCTCTACTAAAAAAAAAATACAAAAATTAGCTGGGTATAGTGGCGTGCACCTGTAGTCACAGCTACTCGGGAGGCTGAGGCAGGAGAATTGCTTGAACCCGGGAGGCAGAAGTTGCAGTGAGCCAAGATTGTGCCACTGCACACCAGCCTGGCGACAGAGTGAGACTCTATCTCAAAAAAAAAAAAAAAAAGAAAGAAAGAAAAAATCTTTCTCGGTTGGGCACGGTGGTTCACACCTGTAATCCCAGTAATTTGGGAGGTCGAGGTGGGCGAATCACGAGGTCACAAATGGATTATTTTCAGCCAAATGCAGATTTAAAGAGCCTTGTTGTACTCTTTAAATCAAAAGATCCCTTCATGCCGGGTGAAGTGGCTCACGCCTATAATCCCTGCATTCTGGGAGGCCGAGGCACGCAGATCACCAGGTCAGGAGTTTGAGACCATCCTGGCCAATATGGTGAAACCCCATCTGTCCTAAAAAATATAAAAAGTAGCTGGGTGTGATGGCGGGCACCTGTAGTCCCAGCTACTCAGGAAGCTGAGGCAGGAAAATAGCTGGAAACCGAAAGGCAGAGGTTGCAATGAGCCGAGATTGCGCCACTGCACTCTAGCCTGGGTGACAGAGCGAGACTCCATCTCAAAAAAAAATATCTCTTTAGTTCTGGAAAATGTGTTTGTTATTTTCATTCCTGTTTTGTTTTCTTTGTAGAATTTTTATTAGCCAGACGTTGAACCCTGTGAATTGACTTTCTAATTTTTTTATGTTTTCTCTGCTTTCTGGGAGTTGTTTTTTTGGACAGAGTCTGGCTCTGTCACCCAGGATGGAATGCAGTGGCATGATATCAACTCACTGCAACCTCCGCCTCCCAGGTTGAAGTGATTCTCCAGCCTCAGCCTCCCGAGTAACTGGGAATACAGGCATATGCTACCTCGCCCAGCTGATTTTCGTTGTTTTAGTAGAGATAGGGTTTTGCTGTGCTGGCCAGGCTTGTCTTGAACTCCCTACCTCAGGTGAACAATCTGCCTTGGCCTTGCAAAATGGGATTACAGGCATGAGCCGCCACGCCCAGCCTCCTTTCTGGGAGATTTTTTTCCAATTTTAACGTTTCTGTCTTCTATTAATGATTTTTGAGCATTTCTTCTGTGTTCTTTCTTAATGCACCTTTTCCCCTTTTCCTCCTTTTCTGAAGCGACAGTTTTGGTTTTTGCTTGTTGAGACCTCTCTTTGCTCCCTCAGTAATGTTTCCGCTCAGCTCCTCTGTCCAGTTTGGGTTGGATTCTGTTTCGTGTTAGGGGCCTTCCACAGATCAGTGGGTGGCTTCACTGCAGGGTACTTGGTAGTTACAGTGGGGAACCTCTGCCTCAGGACCTCGAGTCTTTTTGGTCAGGGTGGCTGGGGGGGCTTCTCACTTTCACTAGAGAGGGCTCCCCATCTCTTGCTAGGGGAGACAGGCAGGCAGCCCGCATTCTGGATGCCAAGCTGGGGAGGGGCCCCAGCAGGCTGGTCATGCCATCAGTTGACTTTAATCCCCTCAGATTCTGCATCGTGCCCACCTTGCCCCTCGCTGCACCTGCGATCCTGAGTTCAGGATTCCCTCAGCACTTCAGAGAGTGAACCTCCTGCCTTTTGCCGTGGTAGGAAGCAGGGTGGTTGCTTGACTTCCAGAGCAGGAGAAGGAACACCAGGTCCTAACCATTCTCCGTTTGGACTTTCAAACATGTCTCCAGTTTGCAGCCTCACCTGGCACTCCCCCCCTGCAGCGGGACCTGCTACCTGCAGCTCCTGAGCCTCCGGAAAACCCGCAGGACAGACCACTGGCTCCTCCTCGGCTCCCCATCCTCCAGCCACTTAGGTTTCACCTGCTGCTGCTCTGCACATTAGTTACTGACTCTTCTGTCCCTTTTCCACCTTCCAGAAGGTTGTTCCTGGCTCTTACCTGCAGTGGCGTCTTCTGTTCTCGTTGTCTTCATAGTTTTATATATTTTTAAATTCCTTTGCCATCATATAGTAGGGTCTGGGGGAGGAACAGAGGTAAATGCATGTCTTCCATGAGCTGGGATTAACTGCAATTTGCAGTAGGAATTATGACTTATTCTCTAAACCAATACATAGTTGTCTAGTGCAGGCGGATTTTGTTTGTGAGTTATGAGGGTCACTGTAAGGCCACAGTCACTACTGCTGAAACTCTAGTCCCTGTGGGGGTGGACCCACCATTCTTGAATGAGGTTTAAAGATCTGGGAAGCAAGTGATCAAGAGATGAGTTCTTTGCCCTAAAAAGAAAAAACGTTTGGAAATACGTGCCTGTAGGAAAGCAAGTTTCTTTTTGTCTCTCTCTCTTTCTCCCCAGCTTCCCTTTTTTCTCCCTTTCCCATGCTCTTGCTCTCTTAAGAGGTCCATAATCTGAAAAATGGAAGGGAGTTATTGGTGGTTGTTTTTTTTTTTTTTTGAGACAGAGTCTCACTCTGTCACCCAGGCTGGAGTGCAGTGGTGCGATCTCGACTCCCTGCAACCTCCAACTCCCCGGTTCAACAATTCTCATGCCATAGCTTCCCGAGTAGCTGGGATTACAGGAGCGTGCCACCATGCCTGGCTAATGTTTGTGTTTTTAGTAGAGACAGGGTTTCGCCATGTTGGCCAGGCTGGTCTCGAACTCCTAAACTCAGGCGATTCACCCGAGTCTGCCTCCCAAAGTGCTAGGATTACAGTTGTGAGCCACCGCGCCCAGACAGTTGTTGTTTTCCTATTTACTGGACTCTCATTTGCTGAAAAATAGCAAAGCAAAGATCGTGTGTATTAGACTGCATGAGTAAGATTCTGCAGAATTTTCTTGCCTTCTTTTGAAGTCCCTATTGGCTCCATGATTCCTCTGGTCCCTCCACAGTCTGTTCTGGACTTGCCCTTGGTGATGGAGCTGAGAGTCTATGTGACACCCTTGCTCAGCTGGCCCACCTCAGATGCCCTGTCTGAGCCTCTTCACAGCTGGTTTCCGTGTCTGTCTGCTTGGATGTGAGTGTGTGACCCCTCCTCATCACCTGCTCTTGAGCTCTGTCTTATGGCTTTTTTGTTTTGTTTTGTTTTTTGAGAAGGAGTTTCACTGTTAGCTAGCTGGAGTGCAGTAGCACTCTCAGCTCATTTGCAACCTCTGCCTCCCTGATTCAAGCGATTCTTCTTCCTCAGCTTCCCGAGTAGCTGGGATTACAGGCGTGTGCCACCATGCCCAGGTAATTTTTGTATTTTTAGTAGAGATGGGGTTTTGCCATGTTGGCCAGGCTGGTTGTCGAACTTCTGACCTCAGGTGATCCACCTACCTCAGCCTCCCAAGTAGCTGGGACTACAGGCACAGGCCACCATGCTTACCTAATTTTTAATTTTTTTTTTTTTTGTAGAGACAGGATCTTGGTATGTTGTCCAGGCTGGTCTCAAACTCCTGGCGACATATGATCCTTCCACCCCAGCCTCCCAGACACACCCAGCCAGCTTCATTTCTGCACTGAAGTTTTTATTTTGAGGTGATTGAAAGATTCACTACAGTTATAAAAAATAATGCAGAAAGATCTATGTACCCTTTACCCAGTTTTTGCCAATGGTAACATCTTGCAAAACTATAGCACAATGTAATAACTAGGATATTAACATTGATACTTTTACTATTTTTTTTTAGGTCAAAGGAGTATTTCATACTTAACAGTCAAAATGATTTTTTTTTTTTAATTTTTATTTATTTATTTATTTATTTTTTTAATTTTCAAGACGGGGTTTCACCATGTTGGTCAGGCTGGTCTTGAACTCCCAACCTCAGGTGATCCGCTCGCCTTGGCTTCTAAAGTGCTTGGATTACAGGCGTGAGCCACCATGCCTGGCCAAAATGATTTTCAAAAGATAGAAAAATACATTTAAAATTGAAAGTCCAAATAACTAATAGATGAATGGATAGATAAAAGTCTCTTTGTTTCAGCCCCTGGTCTCATTCCCTAGAGGAGAATACTGTTAAAAGCAAAAGCAAAGCAGGACTGAAGTTTCTTTTTTTTTTCAATTGTACTTTAAGTTCTGGGACACAAGTGCAGAAAGTGCAGGCTTGTGACATGGGTGTACATGTGCCATGGTCGTTTGCTGCACTATCAACTCGTCATCTACATTAGGTACTTCTCCTAATGCTATCCCTCCCCTAGCCCCCCACCTCCCAAGAAGTTGCTGTTTTCCTGTTTTCACATATACATATTTTCTTCAACCATGTTAATATGTGTATGTATAGCCTACATTGGCTAAATCTGAGGAACACCACAAACATCGGATAAATCTTGCATGTCATATAGGCCCCAGGAAATAGGAAATAAGCATTCCTATTGTTCATTATATTATAAGACTGAAGTAATGGGCTGGGCGAAGTGGCTCACGCCTGTAATCCGAGCACTATGGGAGGCTGAGGTGGGCGGATTACCTGAGGTCAGGAGTTTGAGACCACCCTGGCCAAGATGGCAAAACCCCATCTCTACTAAAAATACAAAAATTATCGGGACATGGTGGCAGGTGCCTGTAATCCCAGCTACTTGGGAGGCTGAGTCAGAAGAATCACTTGACTCCAGGAGTTGGAAGCTTGCATGCAGTGAGCCAAGATGAGGCCACTACACTCCAGCCTGAACGACAGAGCAAGACTCCATCTCAAAAAAAAAAAAAAGATTGAAGTAATGAATCTTATTTCAGTGGTAGCCTCTGTGGGTGTGGGAGAGCTTGTTTCTGACAGTAGGGGAAGCTGTCACGTTCCTGGTAGGAGGTGCCATCTTACTTCAAGCAGTGGGAAAACAAGACCCGGCTCTGCATTCACAAACTGAAGCAAGGTGGTGAACTCTCTGGTTGAGGCCCAAGGAGCTCTGCTCCTATGACATTAAATTTTCTGATGACTGAAAATTTATGTCAATGGTCATTAGTGAGCAGGTTGTCTTTTTAAAATTCTATTCTGAAAGAGTTTCAGACTTACAGAAAACAGGGAAGAAGAGTACCAAGAACTGTCTACTCTTTTAGAGCAAAGGCTGCAGCCAGGACACACACTGCCTCCCACCATCCGGTTCTCATTTCCATCTGTCTGGTGCGGCTCCTCAGCGTCCTGACCTTCCATGACTGTGTCGTTTGTGAAGGTTACATGCTGGTGGTTTTGTAGAATGTCTTTGAACGTGGATTTGTCTGATGTTTCTGCACGATTAGACCCCACTTGTGTGTTTTAGCTCGGCTGCCACCGCCTCGGTGTTCTTTTTATCCTCTTCTGTCTGTCTGTGCAGTTACTGGTGAGGTCCCTGCTGTGCCCTCGAAGCACACGGTACTCCAGGTTTGTGTTGTTTTTCCATGACCCAGTCTGTAATTGGCCACCTTCAAGGAGCCCTGCTTTGGTAGAGAGGAGAGTGCTGTTTGGAAATGAGGTCTGGTGCTGGGTGTGCTTATTACTACTGGGTTATTGCTGTTCCCGGGCCTTCTCATGGGATAGAGTTGGGTGCTCTGACTCATGCCTTTAATCCCAGCACTTCGGGAGGCCGAGGCAGGCAGATCACCTGAGGTCTGGAGTTCAAGACCAGCCTGACTAACATGGAGAAACCCTATCTCTGCTAAAAATACAAAACTAGCCAAGTGTGGTAGCACATGCCTATAATCCCAGCTACTGGGGAGGCAGAGGCAGGAGAGTCCTTTGAACTGGGAAGGCGGAGGTTGCGGTGAGCCAAGATCACACCGTTGCACTCCAGTCTGGGCAACAAGAGTGAAACTGTCTCAAAAAAAAAAAAAAAAAATTTTTTTAAGTCCGGGCATAGTGGCTCATGCCTGTAATCCCAGCACGTTAGGAGGCTGAGGTGGGCAGATTGCTTCAGTCTAGGAGTTTGAGACCAGTCTGGGCAAGATGGCAAAACTCCGTCTCTACAAAAAGTACAAAAATTAGCCTGGCATGGTGATTGCACCAGCATGGGTGACACAGCAAGACCCTGGCTCGAAAAGAAAGAAATTTAGGCTTAGAGAGCAGTGCAGGAACTTACTCAAGGTCATACAATTAGTGATGGAACCAGAATACAATCCAAGCCGGGTGCAGTGGCTCACGCCTGTAGTCCCAGCACTTTGGGAGGCCATGGCAGGAGGACTACTTAAGCCCAGGAGTTCAAGACCAGCCTGGGCAACACAATGAGACCATGTCCCCACACACAAAATTTTTAAAAATATATATATATATATTTTTTAAATAGAGATGGGGTTTCACCATGTTGGCCAGGGTGGTCTCGATCTCTTGACCTTGTGATCCGCCTGCCTCGGCCTCCCAAAATGCTGGGTTACAGGCGTGAGCCACCGCACCCAGCCTCAAAAATTTTTTTTTAATCAGCCAGGCATGGTGGCACATGCCTGTAGTCCCAGCTACTTGGGATGCTGAGGCAGGAGGATCACTTGAGCTCGGGGAGGAGGTCAAGGGTGTAGTGATCCATGATTGCGCCACTGCACTCCAGCCTGGGCAACAGAGCCAGACAATGTCTCAAACAAAACAGAATACAGTCCAGGGAGTTTGATTCTAGGAGCTTTGCTCTTAGGTGCTCAAAATTTGTTGAACATTATAAAGAACAAAAGTTGAGCAGGAAACTAATGGATAGTGAAGAAATACTTATGTTACTGACATTCTTCAAATAGGATAAAGTTTTCAAGTCATAACTGATTTAGAGAGATCAGGTCTACAGCATTTCCAGTAAGTGACGTCTGCTTCTGCCTGGAAGGTGCCAGTGACAGGGACCACTTGGTGCTTCCAGAGAAGCCTCTATCCTGTTTTCCAGCAGCCTTGCACTTCTGTGACTCAGACTTGCCCCTGTACTTTCCACCTCTGCCTCCTTATGCCACTGCATGGTGCCCACTTTTTTGTTTTTTGAGATGGAGTCTCGCTCTGTTGCCAGGCTAGAGTGCAGTGGCGCAATCTCGGATAACCGCAACGTCTGCCTCCCGAGTTCAAGCGATTCTCCTGCTTCAGCCTCCTGAGTAGCTGGGACCACAGGCGCATGCCATCACGCCCGGCTAATTTTTGTATTTTTAGCAGAGACAGGGTTTTGCCAGGATGGTCTCGATCTCTTGATCTCGTTATCTGCCTGCCTAGGCCTCCGAAAGTGCTGGGATTACAGGTGTGTTCCACTTCCAGGAACGCTCCTAACCCAGAGCACCACAGGATTTTCTCCCTCATTTCTTAAGGTTTCGTCTCAAACCTCACTACAAGCTTCCATTACTACCTAAAATAGCACTTACCCACAGTCATTCTCTATCGGAGCAGCCCTTAGTCCCACCTGACATATATTCATGTGTTTATTCTCTGCCCACCCTGCCCCAGAATATAAGCTTCTTGAGGAGAGAATTGGTCTGTTTTAGTTCACAGTTAAATATCCCCAGCCCTGTAGAAGTTCCTAGAACTAAAGAGATGCTTCATTGAGGCTAGGTGCGGTGGCTCGCACCTGTAATCCAAGCACTTTGGGAGGCCGAGGCAGGTGGATAACTTGAGGTCAGGAGTTCAAGACCAGCCTGGGCAAAGTAGCAAAACTCCATCTCCACTAAAAATACAAAAATTAGCCAGGCGTGGTGGTGCACGCCTGTAATCCCAGCTACTCAGGAGGCTGAGGCAGGAGACTTGCTTGAATCTGGGAGGCAAAGGTTGCAGTAAGCAGAGATCACATCACTGTACCCCAGCCTGGGCGACAGAGCAAAAGTCTGTCTCAAAAAAAAAAAAAAAAAAAAAGATGTTTCATCAATATTTGTCGAATGAATAAATGAATGAAACGGAGGGGCCAGGTGTGGTGGCTGACACCTGTGCTGTAATCCCAGCACTTTGGGAGGTTGAGGCAGAAGATCTCATGAGGCCAGGAGTCCAGACCAGCCTGGTCAACATAGGAAGACCTACCCCGACCCCACACCTCTCTACCAAAAAGAGAAGTGCTTATGAACTGACCCAGACACCATGACGCAAGGAAGAGAAATAGGAATCATGGCTGGTGAGGCCAGTGGTACAGAGCTGTAGATGGATGGCTTGGAGTATATATGCAGAATTCTGTCCTTCCAGTGTTTTGCTTTGTACACAAAAAATGCCCCACTCTACCTCTTGGGAGGATTGAGAAGGCGGGATGTGTTTTTGGTGGAGTTTCATCAGCAGCAGCAGGAGCCTTCCATTTTTCCTGCTTTTTCTATTCCAGATGAGACAAAAGGACCCAGTGAAAGGAATGACAGCAGATGACTAAAGCCACCCTTCCCCCTCTGCACTGTACGTACCAAATTTCTCACTGTGTGTGTCATAGACCCGTAAAATCAGTTTGGGTTTTCAAGGCCTCAGCACCTCACTGTGGAGTCAGAAAACCTTTTCCTCCTCCTTCCTTCTAGTAATGATGTCTGCCCCGCCAAACAGCTCTCAGCTTCTGCTAAAAGAGATGATAGCTGTTGGGACATTTCAGAGACATTTTCCAAAGAACCACCCAGATAGAAACATGGACAGGGAGGGTGGTGGGAAGTGGGAGTGGGGGTGGGGGGTACAGAAGCCAGGTTCATCTGCTGCTAATCACTCTTCCCTCTGGCAACTTGATTCATCTCAAGTGGAAGCTGCCATGCTGGGCACTGCCTGGCCCTCCCATGCCACCGCCAGTTCCTAGCTCTCAAATGCTGGCATGACCTGCCCTTCCCCCCTTGGAAAACTTGCTGGCCAGACAGCTTTTGTCTGTTGCGTCAGGTGCTGCATTTCCTTCCTCTTTATACCCCCTGATCCCATACTAAGCTCCCCTCATCAGAGGTGGCGTCTTTCAGGTGCTGGGAGGGTGCTTCTGCCCAGGTCACAGGCCCAGATTGGTGGCCCCTTGTTCCATGTTGTCACTCTTCCCCAAACCCCTTCCTTCCTCCGTTAGTTCTTAGTGCTGGTTCCCCAGTGCCCTGTACACCTCCCCACTCATGGGATTCCAGCAGCTCAAAGCAGTCTTAATCACTGAATGAAAAACCTGGCTCTGCTCCCAATTAGGCTCTGAGAGAAAATTATTTTCGCAAATAAAAACTGGCCTCTAACACTAGCGGGTAAGCAGGCCCAGGGTCTCACCAGCCGTGATGCCAGGCTTGGCTCGCTCTCCCTGGCCCGTGTTCTTAAAGCAGCTTATGGAGAGCAAGAGGGTAGGACTAGGTGGAGTGTGTGATGCAGCTTCCCAGTCACTGCTCGGGCCTTAGTGCTGTCTCCCCAACTCCCTTCCCTGCCCACAGGCCGGCGTCCTTCCTCCTTTTGAAACTCCCGTTGAGGATGATTTACAGTTGTGTCTGTTTGCGCCTGTTGCTTCCTTAATCATTTGATTTTCTTCTAGTTTTGCAAGACAGTGGTCAACAGGAAGGCCCAGCAGCTCCACCCTCCCATGTGACAGGCCATCTTCAGACGAAGCCGTTCTGTGCCCGTTCTCCAGGCAACTTCCAGCCCCTTCCTGTAGCTAATTCTAGATGCCCTTTAACATTGTGAACAGATAGACCGTCTGGTATTACGGAGCCCGCGCGTGCAGGAGCCTGCTCCTCCCAGATATGTGGCGTGCAGGCTGCTGTATTTACAGCTCTTCCGTGTCTCCATTGTGTTCTGACCCATTTCTGTGTCTGCCCCCGACCTTATTTCCAAGTGACATTTTCAGTCTTTCAGATAGCTGCCTTTTGTGATATGGTGATTTAAATGATTTAAGTTCATTTGTTCTCAGCCTTGGGATAAACTGAGGTATTTGCTTCCTGGGCAGATCTTTGCAGTTTTGAGTGCTCATGTGGGGAGAGGGGATGAGCTAGAGATCCATTGTTTTCCCCACTTCGGCAAAATAGCAATGTGCTTTTGTAACTCTGACTTCTGCTCCCAGTAACCCTTCGTTAGTGCGCTCTAGCACGTGGAGGTACCCAAGGCTCAGCCGGTCTGTTTAAGAAAATTTAACAAATACAGATAACCTGCCCCAGTCACTGAATCTTTAGTTACCGCTCTCTTAGAAACACCTGTGGCTTCTTGGCCCTCCTGTTGCCCACTCTGAATCTCTCTGCAGAGCCTACAAAATCGCCCCAGTCAGCTCTCCACCTGGAGGGAACTGTCCCGTGTGGCCCCTAGAATTGAGTTGCCCTCTAAATGCCAACTGTCCGACCCCGAGGAGCTCTGTAAGTCCATGCTCCTCCTCTTCCCTTTCGGGCTGGTGCTGCCACTCAGCAATAATCCTCTTTTCTTTGTGCTTTCTTAGGTCCCTGTCCTCTGTCTTTGAGGTCAGGACACAAGAGTCCTGGTCTTTCATGTTGCACAATATGAGCATGCAAAAAGCTTTTTCCCAGAACATCCTTCCCCGTCTCCAGTTGCTGGAAAGGAATTTGGGGATGAAGAACTTAGCTCGTCCTACTCCCATGCTGAGTTCTGTCCTGGAAAATCAAAAGCACATAGTGGTCATAGTACAGAACTCTACCAAAGCAGACAGTTGAGGAAGTCCAGGCTCCAGCGGCATAGACGCTGCTGTGTGTTCACAGTTCCCTACAACTTGGCAGGGCCTGAGTATGCCTCTTACTGGGAGAATCTGAGACAGCTGTAGTGTCACCTGACATTCCCCAAACCTCGTGAAGCATGTTGGCCTAGGTGTGCCATGATCCAAGCCCACGCTAGCCTGGGTACATCTGCTAATGAGACCAAATCTTTGTCCGGGAAGCAAGAAGTGGGGTGGGATAATGTATCCTTAGGTTTTTGCCAGTTTGTTTGCCTTACTCATTTCTAAGTGCAATAAGGGAGTGTCTCACGGGACTGCACCTACGACCTCCTGATGGATGCTTCCCTGTGACCCTCCGGGGGCAAGGGTGGAGAGACTCAGACTCCCCAGCATCATTAGCTCTGACCTTCATTGAGGTCCCTTTGGAACCAGATGTCTTGTTACAGGCACCTTCCTCTGTGTGAGTGTCCTCACCTTTAGGGGACTTCAGTAATGCATCTGGGTAGTATCTCAACTGCTGGTAGCATTTATCTGACTTGGAAAGTTGGAGAAGAGGCAATCCTACTGGAGAAAAATGTAAATGTTTTCCTCTGAGCTCTGTATTAGCTCTTAATTATATTTGTGCTTAAAGATTTCCCTTCGTCATTCATCAAATAGGGGAAGTCCAGAGGGGGGTTATCTTGAAAGAAAGAAACTGTGGCGTTCTAGGCAGACAGTTGTTACGTGGTTTGAGGGTCAGCAGCTGTTAATATCCTTCCTTTGGCTCTTTGAAACCCACACATACCACTTTAACCCTAATGAGGGCTCCTCCCACCTCCACCTGTTGCTCCAGTTTAAAAGCATCCATGATGAGCTGTCAGCCTGGATCTGGAACTCCAGCCCACATAAACATAGAGGAGGGATGTCCCTGATCTGTTCCGTCCCCATGGATGGTGCTGCTGCTGGGCAACAGTGTTGGCTGCTTTTAAGTACCCCGTTTCCTCCTCGCCCACCCCAAACTGACCAGCACTCAGAAGGACTTACTATAAAGACTCAGCTCCAGGGGTAGCACCTGAGCGTGTGCCATGCCCCTTCAGACCAGCTGCTTCCATGAGGATCCCAGGGTCACAGCCCCAGCAGAACAGCAGTGCCAGGACCGGGAGGAGGAGTGCTGGGTGCTGGGTTCTGGGCTTCTCATGGAGAGAGGTGGGGGACAGGGAGGAGGGGGTGCTGGGCTCTGGCCTTCTCCTGGAGAGAGGTCCGGGACAGGGTCAGTACCGCGGGCATGTGTATCTTCCCAAGTTCTCCTTTTACAGTCCCCACTGGGACTCCCTGACTTATTTTGGTTGGTTCCTAGTGCTACTTCTTTTACAAACTACACTTTGTAGAAATGATTAGATTATCTTGTTTATTTAATGTGAGTTTGTGCCTTTTTGTCTCAATCTTCCAACACAGGTATATTGAGAAAAAAGCAGTCTAATAAAATCCTAGACAGAGCTTTCTGGAGTCCAGTTTGGTGATGTCCATATGTCCATTTTCCAACTGTAGATCTCCTCAAACTTGCACTGATATCCCCCATTTTACCAGGCAGGATTAGGAAGAGGCACAGAGATGTATCTGAAAATTTCTGCACATGGATTTCTGCACATTGTAATAGTCCCTTGTCAATTTACTTATGGAAACATTGCACATCTGAGTTGTAATGTGGCCATTTCCTACTGGCAGTATTTCCTTTTGCTTTTGTCTCCTCTCTTCACATCTTCCTTTGTCCACCATACCAAGCAAGCAAAACATTTATTTAAAGTAGTTCTTGGCCACGCATGGTGGCTCACGCCTGTAATCCCAGCACTTTGGGAGGCTGAGGCAGGCAGATCACGAGGTCAGGAGATCAATACCATCCTGACCGACATGGTGAAACCCCGTCTCTACTAAATACAAAAAATTAGCCGGGCGTGGTGGCGAGCTCCTGTAGTCCCAGCTACTCCGGAGGCTGGCGCAGGGGAAGTGCTTGAACCCAGGAGGTGCAGGTTGCAGTGAGCCGACATTGCGCCACTGCACTCCAGCCTGGGTGACAGAGTGAGACTCTGTCTCAAAAAAAAAAATAAAGTAGTTCTTGGCCGAGCCTGGTAGCTCATGCCTGTAATCCCAGCACTTTGGGAGGCTGGATCACCTGAGGTCAGGAGTTCAAGACCAGCCTGGCCAACATGGTGAAACTCCATCTCTACTAAAAATACCAAAAGATTAGCTGGGCCTGGTAGTGGGCTCCCATGCTGAGGCAGGAGAATTGCTTGAACCCAGGAGGCAGAAGTTGCAGTGAGCTGAGATTGCACCACTGCACTCCAGCCTGGGCAACAGAGCAAGACTCCATCTCAAAAAAAAAAAAAAAAAAAAGTTCTTAACCTGGCTCCCCGGTGCGTGAACCTCAGGAAGCTTGTTTATAAAATTGTGTGTGCATTTTTTTGAGGAAAGTGCTGTCAAAGGAATCCCATAAATAACCCCACCCCCCAAAAAAAACTGATTAAGAACAGTGACTTAAAAGGAAATCACAGTGAATCTTTAGCAAAGTAACCATTTCACGTTTAGTCTTGAAAACAGACCACTGGAAGCAGCGAGTTACTTTTGCGGGGGCGGCGGGACGGAGTCGCGCTCTGTCGACCAGGCTGGAGTGCAATGGCGCGATCTCGGCTCTCTGCAACCTCCGCCTCCCGAGTTCAAGCCATTCTCCGGCCTCAGCCTCCGGAGTAGCTGGGACTACAGGCGCGTGCCACCGCGCCCGGCCTTTTCGTTTATTGATGGCTAATTTTCTAGGAGTCTAGGAATCCCCAAAAGTCCCACATGCAGTAGGTAACCCCATCAGTTAGGAGGGCGAAAGCCGCCTGAAAGTGGAAGTGGAGAATGGAGACGCTCCAGGAGCGGCATGGGCGCCACAGGAATGGGAGATCACCCGCAGCTGGGAAGGCGGGGAGGCCGGGTTGTAGCCGGGACGGTGGCTAGGCTGCGTGTCCCCACCCCCGGCCCTCGTTTGCCGCCGGGGTCTCTGGACGGCGGTGAGCCGGGGCGAAGACAGCACAAGGACCAAGCTCTCAGATCCCTCACGAGTAGGGTAGAGGCAGCGGCGGTGGAGCGACAACTTCCGCCGGAAGACGGCCCCTGGCGCGGGGCACGCTGGGAGTCGCAGGCGGCGGGCGGTGGGCGCGGGCTGGGTGGGGTCCAGTGGAGGCCGCGCACCCGGGCCGGCTGGGGCTGTGTGGCGTTGTGCGCTGATGACGGGCCAGGCACGCCTCCCTGACGTCCCTGAAGCCGTCTTCGCTCAGCCTGTCGCAGCTTCGCCCTTGTGGGAGAGTCCCGCCTCCTCCCGCGAGCCGCACCACCCAGAGCCCGCGGTGCGCCTATGGCCGGTCTCTGACGGAAGCCGAGGCGGACGGTTGGAGTGCGGAAGAAAAACAGTCCGCGACAGCGGGGCGCGTGAGACCTGCCGGCCACGGGGCTGCGGCACCACCGCGTGGGACGACGGCGGCCATGAGCTCTCGGAAGCCGAGCGGGCCGAAAGACAGGAGGCTCGGGTGAGGAGGCGCTGGCGGCGGGGCGGCCTGCTCGGGCGGATGGCGTCCACCGACCCCCTCGGGCTGCGGGCTGCGGGTTGCTGGTAGGGGCAGCCTGGGAGACAAGGCTGCAGACCTCCATGACTGCCTTGGGTTCAAGGGCGCCCTCACATTCTCCCAGGCCTGTGCCGGGTGGGCTGTGTTGGGCCGGAGCCTCGCGCCCCCGCTAAGCAGACGCCGCCAAGCTCGTTCCTACTGGGGCGCAATCGGGTGTCGCGGTTGCTTTCTAGAGAGGACGGCCGTGTTGGGTTTGTGAGGTTAGAGACATAACAAGGCCGTCACCGTTCAGCTCTAGGTTAGGAATCTCGTTCCTGCGTTCCCTTTTTTTTTTTTTTTTTGAGATGGAGATTTGCTCTGTAGCCTAGGCTGGAGTGCAGTGGCGCGATCTCGGCTCACCGCTACCTCTGCCTCCCGGGTTCAAGCGATTCTCCTGCCTCAGCCTCCCTAGTAGCTGGATTACAGGCGTGCACCACCACACCCGGCTAATTTTGTGTTTTTGGTAGAGACAGGGTTTCTCCACGTTGGTCAGGCTGGTCTCGAACTCCGGACCTCAGGTGATCCGCCCGCCTTAGCCTCCGAAAGTGCTGGAATTACAGGCGTGAGCCACCATGCCCGGCGTTCCTACTTTTCATCAGCACATACATCATGAGTTCTGCCTGATTCCACGGTGACCCCCGGAAATCCACAATCAGATTGAGATAAGATCCTTTAGCGAAGTGACTTAGCCTGGTCTCTTGCCTGCTCTTTCACGGGGAGCAGCGCTAATCGCCTACTTAGTCTAAGTCACGATGCACGGATTTGCTGCTAATCGTCGGATCTGAGAGTGGGAACAAGAAATCTGGACTTGTGCTCTCCATCCACTTAGAGCAAGTCTGGGAAAATAAGTCTTTGAGCAAAAGGTCTTTGTCCCTTAAGCCTCTGTCGGACAGCAGGGGGAGATCGTAGACAAATGAAGCACTTAATCTCAGGCCAAGTGCCTGGGAAGGTGGTTTCTGTATGATATTGTTTATGCTAATAGGGAGGGACAGGAAGTTGTTTTAAACTGGCCAAGAATTTCTTGAAGTGCTTTGGAGAACGTCGACCTCTAAGAGCAGGGTCTGTTGGAGAAGAGAGGTTTTGGCCTCATTTGCCCTTTTCTCCCAATCCCCTGTTACCCCCCCGACCCCCGCCATTCAGATCTCTAGCTGCTGCAGGTCCTCCTCCTCACCGTGCGCCTAGGGCTCAGGCCAGCTGTTGCTGGTCTCTGCGGGGAGGGGGGTGGGCTGCAGCTCCTGCCTGCTTTGTGCTCTGCACAGTCTGGCACTGCTTGTAGGGCTGCTGTCAGTGTTCCGCTAAAGACATCTGTCGGCCTCTCCTGGTCTCTCCTTCCTCTAAGCCTCTGAGTGGGTCCAGTGTCATTGAGGCCCCTGATCACCTAGGAAGTCTCTTACCTCCCTAAGACTTGTATGCTGAGGTGAAAATGTTATCCAAGTAATGACTTTTCCCGAGAGAGAGTACTCTTTTTTTCTTTTTTCATGCAATACCACACAGCCATAGAGTATAGACTCTTAAGATGGATGCAGAGAAACCTGTTACTTAGAAACTTCTCCTTGGCCAGGCATGATGGCTCAGGCCTATAATCCCAGCACTTTGGGAGGCTAAGGTGGGCAGATCACCTGAGATCAGGAATTTGAGACCAGCCTGGCCAACATGGTGAAACCCCGTCTCTACTAAAAATACAAAATGAGCCAAGTATGGTGGCGCACGCCTGTAATCCCAGCTCCTTGGGAGGCTGAGGCAGGAGAATTGCTGGAACCCGGGAGGTGGAGGCTGCAGTGAGCCAAGATCACGCCCCTGAACTCCAGCCTGGGCAACAGAATGAGACTTCATCTCCAAAAAAAAAAAGAAGCTTCTCCTTAGACTCACTGAAGTGCTTGGCAAAATTGGTTTGCTCCAGGGATTTGCTAGGGAGGAGAGAGGAAGGCAATATGGTGTTATCTCTTTTATGTTTTAAATTAATCTGCCCTCGTGGTGCTGAGGCCTCGCACAAGGTAAAATCTGAGCCCCCAGGATCTTCCTGGTGGTCTTAGGAACACGTAGGGTGAGAAGTAGGGTGAGAAGTTGCTGACTGAGCCATAAATGATCAAAGCTGTGTGTGGGTGGCTCGAGGAGCTGATGGAGTTAATCCATTCAGCCCCCTGACCTTCCCTTGCCTGACCTGGAAGTCTTGGGCTCCCTTCGGCACCTCTGCTGTGTCAGCAGCACCAGTGCTGCCAGCTGTTTGGGGCTGTGCGCTTGCATGGAGGAGCCAGTCCACGATTCGGTTTCCTGCTTCAGTGGACAAAGGTGAGGACGGATAGCCGATCGTTTAGTATCCCCATTTCCTCCACCAGTGTAGAAACCCGCATTTCCCGTCATGAGTGCAGAGGATTGTGGTGACCAGAGCAGACCTAGACCCCGTCTGTGCACCATCTTTGTGTGTGTGTGTGTGTGTGTGTGTGTGTGTGTGTTTGTTTTTGTTTTTTTGAGACAGAATCTCACTCTGTTGCCCAGGCTGGAGTGCTGTGGCATGATCTCGGCTCACTGCAACCTCTGCCTCCCGAGTTCAAGCAATTCTCCTGCCTCAGTCTCCCCTGAGTAGCTGGGATTACAGGAGCCCGTCACCATACCCAGCTAATTTCTGTATTTTTAGTAGAGATGGGGTTTCACCATGTTGGCCAGGTTGGTCTTGAACTCCTGACCTTGTGATCTGCCCGCCTCGGCCTCCTGAAGTGCTGGGATGACAGGCGTGAGCCGCCGTGCCCGGCCCACCCAGTGCCGTATCTTATCTTCCTTCCTGCGTGACTTCCCTCTGCATCCCTTCCACAGCATCCATGTTGTGACTTGGAATGTGGCCTCGGCAGCGCCCCCTCTAGATCTCAGTGACCTGCTTCAGCTGAACAATCAGAACTCGAATCTTGATATATATATCATTGGGTAGGTATCTGCAGGCTCCTTCACCCATCCCTGACCAGTCCCAAGTTTCCCCGTGGGGAAGGAAGCACTATAGCCTGCCCTCCTGCACTCTGGAGTCTGAGGGCTGGAAGCCTTCAGCCTGCTTTGGGCCCATCCCATGTGCCTTGTCTGGGTCAGCAACAACAAGGGGCGGGCGATCAGCAGGCAGGGGAGGGGGACCTCACGGTCATCACAACTCAGGGCTTGGAAGTCCCTGAAGACAGGATGAAATATCTGTGGCAGGGGAAGCACTCTGGAGGCCGGGGATAAGCCTCTGAGCTGGCGTGGTCAGTTTGCAGGAATTGAACTCTGGGATCATAAGCCTCGTTTCCAATGCTGCCTTTAATGACTCATGGAGCAGTTTCCTCATGGATATGCTTTCTCCTCTGAACTTCGTCAAGGTAACTGGCAGTTCGTGGGCAATTGAGAGCTGTGTTTTCCCCTCTCCACTGACCCCCATTTGTTTGGTCTGATGTGTTCCTCTTACTCCCCTACTCAGCCTTTCCTGCTGTTTCCCATTTGTTTAAAGGGCTAAACCTCGCTTACCCCTGTATCCCTGGGGCTCCTGTCTGCCTTGTGCCTTTCTGAAGTAGCTAGAACTGAGCTGAGTCTCCAGGGGTTAGGTTAACACCTGGATATTTTTCGGCTTGGGAAGATTCTGAGGGGAGGTGCAACAGGGCTTGTCAACACCTCAGTGCTGGGCCTGCCCCAGCCACCAGTCTCTCCTCAGATGCCCGTCCTGAAGCCTCTGAGTGTAATAATGATGGCTGTCATTTATCAGGTGCTTACTTGGTGTTAAATATCATAAGTAGCTCTTTATATATGTTCCTCTGAAACCTCAACAAGTCTGTTGAATAGAGGTACTTTACAGACAAAGCCAGAAGTCACATGGGCTATCTTGGATTTGGGTCCAGGTCTTTCAGATTTCAAAACCTGAGTTCTTCACTGCTAATACTCTGTTGCTGTGCTGGTGAACTCCATGACTGACAGGTCTTGACCAGGCTGGGTGGCTCTTTCCTGTAATCCCAGCACTTTGGGAGGCTGAGGCGGGCAGATCACCTGAGGTCGGGAGTTCGAGTCAACCCTGGCCAACATAATAAAACCCCGTCTCTACTAAAAATACAAAACTTAGCTGGGTGTGGTGATGGGCACTTGTAATCCCAGCTGCTGAAGAGGCTGAGG
>PVKV010026918.1:0-27216 GCA_004027835.1 Alouatta palliata
ATTTGCATTTCTCTAATGACCAGTGATGATGAGCATTTTTTCATATGTTTGTTGGCTTCATGTATGTCTTCCTTTGTAAAGTGTCTGTTCATATCCTTCACCCACTTTTGAATGGGCTTGTTTGTTTTTTTCTTGTAAATCTGTTTCAGTTCTTTGTAGATTCTGGATATCAGCCCTTTGTCAGATGGGTAGACTGCAATATTTTTTCCCATTCTGTTGGTTGCCGATTCACTCTAATGACTGTTTCTTTTGCTGTGCAGAAGCTGTGGAGTTTGATTAGGTCCCATTTGTCTATTTTGGCAGAGGGTGAATTTTTAAGCTAATATGTCCTTAGCTGCCTTAAGTCCAGACTGCCAAAGAGAACACAGTTTCCTTCTATCCCCTTGCTGAAATGTCATATTATCTATCACATCAAAGAAGATAGTAATACAATCACATTCAGAAGAACTTTGTTCAAATTCCAAAGATAATCATTTATAGGCTAATTTCTGTCCTCTGAGTTTATTAATCACCCCTACAAATTGCTCCCTACCTCTTAAAATTGCCACAATCCCCTAATCCCCCTTTCTTCTGTAAAGAAGGGTATGTAAGCATCTGGACCTCAGCAGATTAATTAGTAATCATTCTCTTGATTCCCTTTTGTTTATACACATTGAATAGATTTGTATGTCTTTTTGTCCTATTAATCTGCCTACTGTCAGTGTATTATCAGTGAACCTTTAGAGGGCAGAGGGGAAGCTTTCTCTGATCCCTACACTAACATCTCTTGCCAATGCTTCCCATTCGTTAAACGAAATTGGAAACCAGAAGTCAAGAGAGCCCCTTCATGTAGTCCACAGAATTGGCTCCACACAACACAGAGAACAATGGTGAAGTGATCAAGTGGATCTTGAGAGACAACAGAAAATACACAGAACATACAAACCAAATGTCTAAGGATATACAGTCAGGATATGCTGTTGTTGAAGAATTTTTTTTTCTGTGATAGGTGCTTTTATAGGTGTTGAGAATGCAAAGGTGGAAAAGTAAGTCATAGACCCTGCCTTCCTCGGAGCATGTATTTAATATAATGTGTCCGTGTATATATGTGTGTTCACACTTGTATCATTTACCTGAATAATACGCATGCATGTAGCCAGATAAAATCTTTAAATACGTACTTTTGTGCTTTTCATTCTCACTCATGATTAACAAATCTTCCCCTGGTAGACAGAAAAATTTATAATTCCTGAAGGCAGATTGGAAGTGTTACAGCAGGAATACCAGGAGGAAGCTAATACGTGGTTTGCTTCTGTTTAATTTCTTTTTTTTTTAAAAAAAAAAATTTTAAGCAAGGCATTGAAATCAAAAGGGGAAGATGCTGAGGGGAAAGGAGATTTCAGACAACGTCATAACAAGATAGGTATGCAAAAAAATGGGAGATGGGAGATGAAACAACTTGGCCCTTCCCGTTACTCCCAAAAATAGGTTCTCAGGGCTGTGAAGAGTGATATGATGGTAGATCCTGACCACTAAAGAGAGATGGAAGGAGTAGATAGAAATAAATATGTTGAGCTCATGCCTGCCAGCACGTTGGGAGGCCAAAGCACGTGGATCATGAGGTCAAGAGATTGAGACCCACCTTGGCCAACATGGTGAAACCCCGTCTCTTCTAAAAATACAAAAATTAACAGGGTGTGGTGGCATGCACCTGTAGTCTCAGCTACTTAGGAGGCTGGCTGAGGCAGGACAATCACTTGAATCCGGGAGGCAGAGATTGCAGTGAGCCAAGATAGCGCCACTGCACTCCAGCCTGATGACAGAGCAAGACTTCGTCTCAAAAAATTAAAAAATAAATAAAATATAAATAAATACATATGTTGAGACAACTGAGCACATTTTGGTCAGTGTCAGGATTCTTCCTTTATACTGAGCATGACTGTTGACCATGATTTATCATTCAAGTAAGCATGTAACATCCTCCATGTGAGGACGCAGAAGCCAGTTGTATAGTTGTTGGGTGAAGATTTTAGTAGCTCCTATATTCTTGCTGCCTATGGGGCTGATTATTGCCTGGCAGAAAAAAAAAATTCTGTATGTCTTCTGAAATTTTGCTCAGCACTCTTCAACTCTTTATGTCAGCAGTCCAGAAATTTTCCAAAACATCCGTTACGGTTCTTGAACCACTCATAGAATGAACAGTAATAATATAATGTTTAATTTTGTGTGTTACTTTGACTTGGCTAAGGGATGCCCACAAAGCTGGTAAAACATTATTTCAAGGTATGTCTACAAAAGTGTTTCTGGAAGAGAATAACAAATTAATTGGTCAATAGAGTAAAAAAGATCTGCCCTTCCCACCAAGAAATGCAGGAATCCTTGGTTCTCAGTTTTACATGAAAGAAATAATTCTGAAAAGGGACTAATTTAGCTTTAAAAAAAGGAGAGAGAGTTTCTTCAAGGAAAATGGAGGACAGACAGTTTTATTTAGAGAGAGAGCACACTCTGAAAATATGAGTGGGCTGCTGAAAAGGAGTGAGCCAGCAGCACCTTGCATTGGGTTTCTGAGACATCGAATTTTTTCTTGAAGTTCCCACCTCTGTCTTAAAGTCTCTGCCTTTTTTATTTGCCTAGTTTTTCTGCTCCTGCCTTAAGTCCCCATGTCTTTTCCCTCCTAGTTCCCACCACAAGCTTGTGGTATGCTCCCTTAGTATTGGTGCACATGCATGGGCCTGGCGTTGGATCAAATTGTGCCTGCATATTTCTTAGGAATTTTCTCCTTTGCCCTCTCCTCTAATCAGCATGCACCTAGTGACATTCTGACATTGTAACTGCAGAATGAATGACTACTGGGCATCTTAATGGGCGTTTCTTCCTGCAAAGGCATTTCTCCTCCTCTCTGCTCATATCTAGCGTGCATGTTCTGGGTGGTCCCTGGAGTCTGACATTTTCTAGACCTCCTTTCTCTCAGGGGATCCCCACTCCTGCTCATGTCTCACTGTCTGCCTACTCTGACATCCTTACCGATTCAGATAGGTGTGATCCAATCCACTGAGCACCTGAACAGAACAAAAGAACAGGAGGAGGCCAAATTTAATCTCTGTACTTGAACAAGGACATTCATCTTCTCCTGCCCCTGGGCCATCAGTCTTTTGGTTCTGGGGCATTCAAACTCAGACTGAGACTTACATTATTAGCTTCCCTGGTTCTCAGGCCTTTGGATTTGGGAAATGGAACTACATCACTGGCTTTCTCAGACCTCCATCTTACACACAGCACATCATAGAACTTCTCAGCCTCCGGGATCACTCAGCCAACCCTTCTAATAAGTCCCTCTTTGTATATCAGTATATATGTACTGTTGGTTCTTTCTCTGGAGAACCCAGACTAATACAATATGGAAAAAAAAAATTGAGCTAGATAGTGCAGAAACTCCCCAGGTTGGAGAGGCATGTGAGAGGGTATATGTGAAATAACTGTTGATGCTGAGAACCTGGCATCCTTAGAGTTTCGGAAATTGTCATCACATATATAATGTAGTTACCAGAACTTGTATGTACTTTTTCTTGCTTTTTAGTTGTCATATTTCTAGAAAACATCTTCATTATTCTCTATATGCATTGTTGTTTTGATATTCATTGAAAACATTATTTTTATCTTTATTTTTCAGAATTTCTTAAAAAACAAACAAGGAAAAAACAAAAAAACAAGTTGTTTTAGTGAAGGAACAATTTAGAGGTTTTGGAGCCGTCACAACTGAATTTGAATTCTCACTTTAATAATTGCTACCTTTGCAATTTTAAGTTACTTAAGTTTTAGGAACTTTAGGGTTTTTATTGTACTTTTAAAACAAGGGTAATAATGCCAAATGTGGATGGATACTGGAAACATTAAATGTGTATAGAAATTTCCTAATCCTACCATTACACCATTCTCTCTTAAACTTACCATCAGCAATCTGGCAATATTTTCTTGGGTCGTATCAAGTGGTATATGACCCAAGAAGTGGTATAAATGGTGTAATTTTCTCTACCCAATTCCAGATGGCCTGAAAATTGATTCTATCATTCCTGTGGGCCTCAGCAAGTTAGAGATTTTTAAAGGCTGAAAGAATACAATGGTATTTGCTTCATATCTTGCTGCCTCATGTCTTAGTTCACATCTAGAAAACAGAAAATGTTGCCTACAACCCATGTGACTTTTTTTTTCTTCTTGAGATCCCTTCCAGACATAAAACTAAAAATCTCAGTTTCTTTTTACTTGCTCTCAGACTAATGATGCTTCATAAACAGCCAGTTTTGGAGAAGGTCAAAGCTTACAATGAAATTTATAGTTAACCTATCTAACTATGAAAATGTAAATGTAAAATACAGTAAATTGGATACAGTTAATCCCAGATTACTTTAGAAGGTAAATAGAAGGAAATAAAAATAAGAGGTTTATTTTATTGTGAATTTTTCATCAGTATTTTAGATAATTCCGCAAATGCTGGAATATGAAACTTAGCCATAACGTTGTCATGAAAATTGTAAATTTAATGATTTAAAAAATTACCTCATAAATGCTGTCATTTAATGATATTCAAACCTAACTTACTGAAAATGACAAAAACACATTAAGCTCTAAGTCAGATTCCAGGAGAACACCATATATTATGTTATTAAATATTATTGGTTTCCTGAAACCCTTATATGAGGCACTTGATCAACATTCTTCAAGAGCATACAAGCTCCTGAAGTGCCCTCCCAATTCTATATTCCTGAGAGTAGTTTAGACACTGAGATGCAATGTTAAATTTATTACGTTGTATAAACTCTTGAATAAAGAATGCATATTATCTAGTTTATTTTTTACTGAGAAGCCTAACTTTAGAAGTAAACACGGAAGCAAATGATAATTCTAAATATGCTATACATATTTAAATAAGTATAACCTCTTAATTATTTAAATTATTTTAAAGAAAAAAATACAGAAAGAGCCTATCCTCAGCTATTTAATATACAGTTACTTTTGAAATAATTTATGTAGTATTTTTAAATTGACAGATAAAAATGTATATATTTATGGTGTGGAACACAATGTTTTGGTGTGTATACATTGTGGAATGGCTAAATCAAGCTAATTAACATATAAATACCTCACGTACTTTTTTGTAGTGGTAAGAACACCTAAAATCTACTCTCAGCAATGTTCAAGTATTCAACTCATTGTAATTATGGTAATTAAGTATGGTTACATGTTATCGTTATAATGTATAATAAATCTCTTGATTTTATTCCTCTAATGTAAGCTTACTTATATAAACATTTACACATGCACACAGACTCTCATGCACATGTATGTAAAGATGTATTTAGGTAACAGTCAAGAGGTTTAGAAAAAATGTACTAAGTCAACAAAAAGAATGGATAAAATATATCAACATTGCAAAAACAGTGGTTAATCTTTGCCAGTCTCCTGGTTTGGATGTTGTACCTTATGTAAGATGCTACCGTTGGGTTAGGTTGGGTGAATAATGCTCAGGATCTTCCTGTACATACCTTTGAATTTGCTGTGAATCTATAGTTCAAAATAAATGTTTTGTTAAGATTGAATAAAGTTGGGCTAAAATGATATTTTCAAGTTCGATGAGCATTTGGAGGAAAATTATTCTGTGGTTGTGAAATAAGATAGTATTAAATGTGAGTTGAAAATAGATAAATTATTATAGCTACTAAATTTGACCATGGAATTTAACATAGGAAGTAAAAAGTCCATTGGAATTTAAAAGTCCAATCTTGTGTAAGAATGAAAAATTATTTTGTGTGTTTACCTGGAGTTTACGGTTACAGTCATATTCTAGAATTTTTTGTGGGAAACATGGTAGAAAAAGAATAAGAACACTTAGTTTGTGAAACTCCATGAAAAACATTTTCTAGAGAAAATTTAAAGCAGAATTATAAAACACAGTTCATTTCCCTCTTTCATTGGAAAGTTCAATTTGATTATTTAGTAATATAATGAATTTTTGAGTACAATAAACATCTTAACGTTAGATAATGAATTTATAAAATGCAGTACCCCTTTGTCACACTTGATTCATCTGAAATCTAGGACAATATTATTTTTTAAAGTATTATTTTTGTAGGCTATAGTGCTACAAATATTAACATTAATGCATAAACTAAAAGAAACAGAAACATCTCTTAAAGTGGTTGAAAAATCCTTTATGAAACACACAGGGACACACTTTAAAACTATATGAGGATAAAATGCAGTAGCATAGGTTGATTTTAGATATTTTCAAAATTTATGATAAAGGTTAGATATATGCAAACACAGATAATGAAGTTTTTTTTTAATGTCTATTTGAAGTTCAATATGGTCTGTAAAAAAGAAATGGAGTGATCTGTAAAATCAGATTTTTAAATCCATTTCTGAGGAGTAACAGGATTTCCATGATGCTGTGAAAGAATAGCTTTAAGGTATCATGAAAGAAAGAGCACGAAATCACAAAGTCATTTAAGTAATCTTTTTTCATTCTATTAACCATGATCTCCTACTAATTTCTGTTCCATAGTGCACATTGTGAGGACAACGTTTAATCTCAATTTCATGTTTTCTCTTTATCACTCCACTCTGCTTATTTTGCTTAAGAAGTAGGAAATTCTGATTGAGTTACTTGTAAAATTTCTCCTAGTTTCTTTGTGAGCTTTTCAGTCCACTGTGCTTGAAAAAGGAACAGTATTTCTCCACATAAAAGACATTTGAGCAGCTTTGGAAACTTGCGTACACATTAGTATAGAAGAGTTGGAAAGAACCGCAATTGAACTGCTGAGATAATTCCTGTCAGCTGCAGCACTCAGAACTGGCTTGTGTCCATCTGACGCCTTCTGGTCCTGTGGTCTCACTGAAGGCAGCGTTCTACACATTATCTTTGATCCAGTTCTGCTTGAATGATTTTGGCTAAAGATGGAACATTTCTCTTCAGAACTTTAGGGTTACACTTGCTACTCAAACTATGGAGTTATTTGCCTTTTAACTATAAGGTAGTAATTATACTTAAGTTTAAAATTTACAATATACATTTTTTGTTTCCAAGAATGGAAAAAGTCTATAGTGTCTAGATGTAATCACCCAATGAGTCCTAGTATCTGTTTTAGTGTTTAAATAATGATATTGAAATAAATAATCATTAGAAAATATAACCCTGTCTTGGTCTGCTCAAACCGTCATAGCAAAATACAAAAGACAACAGAGATTTTCTCAGTTCTGCAGGCAGGAAGTTCATAATCAGTATGCTAGTGTGGTTGGTGTCTTTCCTGGAATTTGGACAGCCACCTTCTCATTGTGTCCTCACAGGGAAGAAAGAGAAAGAACAATCTTTCTGGTTTCTCTTTTAATAAGGACACTAATCCCATTATGAAGGCCCCACCCTTATGACCTCATTCTCCCTAAGTATCTTCCCAAGGTCTCATCTCCAAATATCACCACATAGGAGGTTAGGCTTCCATATACAAACTTCTGGGAATTGCAGATATTTAGTTGACAATCGTATTACTACGTTCTTTTAAAAAACATGTTTTAACCCAAAACATGGTATTTTTAAGGATCCAGGGAAGTAGTATTCATAATATTCATAGCTTTTGACAATGCTTTTAAGGCTACCAGATCATTTTACATGAAAATAAAATAATGTGAGTTTATTAAGGCTGATAAGCAACTGTGATATTGGCTTCCAAGGAATACTAGGAGAGATGAAAAATCTACCTGTTTCTTGCAGTTGAAACTTGCTAAGAAAGGTACTGTGACTTGGTGACCAGGATACTGAGATATGACCCCTGATTTCCTGATTCCAGATCTCGTGCTGACTTTGAGGACCCTTATATTCCTGAATAATATTTGGCTCCTCAATAATAAAACATCTCCATCAGCATTTGCATTTTTTCTCTTAGCTTTTTCTCTTATGATAAGTAATGGGAAAAACTGTTGGCTAGACATTGGAAATACACATTTTTCTAAATTTTATTCAGAACTATTTTTTTCCTTTAGTTACTAGTATTTTAGATAGTACTTTTTGGGTAATAATTATCTAAAAATTTCAGGGTTACGGCTTTCTGGCAACCTATGATGAGTGGGTAGCAAGATTTTCTAACACATTTCACAGGGGTGTTTTCTGTGGCTAGCAGGAAATTCTCATTGTTCTGCTAAAAAATTTGTAAAAAGGGAGGCGAAAATGTGAAAATCTAACTAAATGTCACATAGTTTTCTATTTCTTGTTATAGTATCTCTCCACAATTGTCAGATTTGTATATTTCTCTCAATATGCAGTACCTCAATTTAAACAATGAACATTTCAGTAGAAAGCTAATCTATTTTAATTCAGAAGGTACCTGAAAAGAGCACTAATTTTAAGTCAGCATTTGGTTTGATATCTGATTCCATATCTTAAGGGATGTGTGACATTGGGCATTTTAATTGCTTTTCCACTGAAAATTTTATTTTAAAAATAATGTTTACTAAAATATTCACTATGTAGAATTGAGATAAAGGTTAAATGAATTAAGTGACATATCTTATTGGATAAATTGCATGGTAGAAAAGATAATAAGGTAATATTTCCAAAATTTTAGTACCAGCTTTTCTTTCGTGTATGACATTGCTTTGGTGCCAGTATATTGCTTTCAGCTTTTGAAGAGTTAAGATTCAGAAATTTGGAGTCCCAATCTAAAAACATGATCACAGGTAACTTGGGGGAGAATAGTATATTTGAAATATTCATTATACATATATTGTTATGAATAAAAACAGCAATGAAGGCTAGTGTTAATGTGAACATCTACTTTAATGAGGTCTTAAGCCTTTTAGAAAATTACAGTTTCTAGCCTATACTGCATAATGTTAATGGCTATGTTGGATAATCCCTCCAGTAGTTTTACCTGTATGTTTATAATTTCACTTGGTTGAAATCTCAAGCTATCCTCAGTAGGTGTCTCAGGGTCAGAAAGGAAACATAAGCCTGTCATTATTACATGCCAGAGAACAGCTAGGGTACAGACATGCCCACTTCAGGTATCAAGAGATTTTGAGATTAGGAACTTATGTTTAGTAACATTTTTATATTATTATTTTATACTGACGTACATGAAGTGATAGTAAAGTGACACCAGCAGATAAACCTATCTGCATGTTTTCTTATTTAAGTACTACTCATGAGTAATGTCACCAATTGCTATATTTAATGTCTGCTCTGGTCACAGTTTTAAGTCTGACAGAGGCTCTTTCAAACATAAAAAGATTCTCTTTAAGATGGAGTTCAGTTCCTTATTTTTCAAACATTCATGTCTTTACATCTCAGTTCCAGAACTTAGAAGTATAATATGCTTCAGGGATAGGCTGGAGGGGTGAATTGTGAAATGTGTTCAACGTGAAGTTGATCAAAGTGAGCCTAACGTACAGCAGGATGGTAATTAATTTGGAAGGGGTGGAACGGGATGAAGCTTTCAGATCTTTGTGTAATTTATGAATTTTATCCACATCCTTCCAAGCCTATTTATAAGCAAGTGAATAAAGGAATTAATGTAATTATGTCAGGATGTTTTTTCCTGCTGATTTTGATTTGCTGTGCATTTAAAGTAAAAAATTATTAATTGAAGAAGCCTAGTGGCTAATGTTATGCATAAAAATAGATTTATTTATCATATCACTGTCTATATATTTATTCCCTGGCATTTAAAAGAAAATATATTCTGGAGAAATTAAAGACACTTTGTTTTAAAAACTTTTTATAATGAGTACTGGTGAGAATGAAATGATTTTTTAAAATTTCATCATAAATTTTAAATTCTATTTATTAAACTATGTTACAACTGAAAGATTGGTCCTATAATTCTTTAACAGTTTTAACTTGTTGAAGATGAGAATTTGTACATGTAAAGTACAGTCAGTATCAAAATTCCATATAATAAGATGTAGGAAAGAGAGCTAATAAGTAATAAAAATAGTATTTTAATGTGTAAATTAAGGTAGAAATACCAAATATGAACTAAATTACTGTATTTTACTATCTTTTGTTGCTGGTGTTTTATATTTTGATTCATTTCTTCCTATTATTTTGTTAAATTTCTTGTTTCTCTCTCATTTATATATCTTTCTCTGTAAGTCTTAGGTCATACTACATTTAGATTTCTATATCCTTTTATTAAATATAACTTATAACCATATTTCTGTGCTAATTCATTTTTGGAAATATGTGGTTTTAATAATAGATGCATATTATTGTATTTATTTTTGTACAAAGTATAGAAAGCATTGTGGAAATCACAGAAAAATGTTTTAAAAAAAAGCATTGTGTAAATTGTTGTTTAGTTCCTTAGGATGATTTTCTGCATTTAAAATGGTTAAATTAAGGCATGGATATATCTTTAAAAACTGTAAATTTATTTGCATTTCATCTGCAATCTTTAGGAATTTCTATTTTACCACATTGTTATAAATACTGGACATTTATTTTAAGCTTTAACAATTTGAGAGTATAAAAATAATATAATTTTAATATTTTTTAGTAAGACAGAGGACAAAATGCTTTTCATAAGTGTTATTCTTGTTCAGAATTGCCTTTACATATAATTTATCATTCTATTATGCCTTTTAAAGAGTATATCGATGAGTGACATTAATATAAACATATAATTTACAAGTTCTACTAAGAACTTCAGAGAATTAGCTGTTAGGCTGGAAATACTTTATCCAATTCATTTGTGTGTTAGGGTTCTCCAGAGAAATGAAACCAGTAAGATATATGCAGTGTGTGTGTGTATGTGTAAGATAAAACTTAATGAATAGTTTAAAATACATTTTTACATTGTAGAAAGTAGTCTTCTCTCTCCCATTTCACAGAACAAATATTGAAGGTATTCATCAAATTCTTCTTCCTGAGATTTTTCTTCTGTCTTTGGTAGTTGGCTCTTCTAAAGTTTCAGATCCTGAAGTACTTTCTAATCAGAGTCTTTATTTACATAATATTCTGATTTCCTTGGAGACAAATGTCCTTTATTATTTTTTTTGGAGGTCTCTCCTGCAGAAAATAATCTGAATTATATATGTGATGACTCTTCATAGTCTTTTTCCAGCTTCTGTTTTCCTTTCTTTGACTTGACTTTTATTTGTGAAGTGTGTCTGTGTGTGTATGTGTGTAACTGGTTTATTGATTATCGAGGTAGGGAAGCTGATAGGAGAGCCAATGAAGTAAGGTCCAGTGTGGTTCCAAGTTAGAGAGCAGAAGAAAACTAATTTCTAAGCTCAAAGAATGTAAGACAAAGAGAGAAATAATTCTTTTATTTGGACTTTTATTCTATTCAGGCATTCAGTGGATTGTATGAGGCCCATCCACATCAAGGAGGGCAATCTACTTTATTAAGCTAACTGATTCTAGTGTTACCCTCTCATCCAGAAACACCCTCTCCACACACACGTGAAATAATGTTTAACCAAATGTCTGGGCACCCTATGGCTCAGTGAAGTTGCAATATAAATTTAACCATCACAATTCAGATTTATTTTTTATTTTTAGCAATTCTTGTTTGTATTTTTATTGCTCTGTTTTAATAATTAAATGGATATGTAATTTCCCTTAATTTTATGGTATTTTTTGCTTTAGGAAGGCATTTTCACTCTGAAATTATATGACTATTAAAGCATCTTTTCTTCTATTCCATATCTGCCTTCATTATTATTCAAATATTTTAGTAAAAAGCAGAAACTAGTTGTCTACTAGTATGTTTTCTATTCTCAAAATGTAATAACACATAGTAGTTAAAATAATAAAAATTCAGTTATTTTAGCATTACGCCAAGATAAAAATAATAATTATTAGAAATGACATTTTTCTTATATATAAAATTTTACACATTGAAAAAGGTGTTTCTAACATGTTTTATTTATTTTGGATGTAACAGATTTTTAAATATTGAGATTAATCCACTAAGCTTTGGTAACTACTTTTAATTTTAACGGCATGTATCATACTTATGAAGGACAATTTATGTTCTGCTATTAAATATATAGTCTCTCAGTATAGTATCAAAGAAGGGTCAATAATTACAAATGATACTAAAATAACTGCTTTTGACCTATCACCTGCTTTCCTATATAGAATATTACCAAAAGCTGTAGTCTTATGAGCCTGATCACATTATTCTAGCTTAATAATCTTTACAGTGAATTGTATGTTGTCCTATTTTTTTTTAATTTCACTGCATATGGATGTATCTCTAATAAAAAGTTTTGTTTTGCAGTTTGAGAAATTTATGTTTTGATATTAAATAAGATTATTTTGTCATATATTCTTTAGCATTGATTTTTAGATCATCCATATTAATGTATGTATCTGTTGTTAATTCTTTTTTATTGCTATGTCATATTCCATTTTAAAAATAGATAGACACACATACAATTTTCAGTATCCTGCCAATCACTATTGTGTTGTTTCCAAGGCTTATTAACTTGATTTTCTCACACTAAAAGCCTCTCAGCCATGCTAATTTTAATACATGTGACTATTTACTAATATAGGAATTATCAGATTTTAGGGAATGTAATTTTAAAATACACTGAATAATTTCAAATTGTTTCCCAAAATAATCATAATTTTTCAACTTTGTAACTTTGGCAACAGTTTGAATGATTAGACTCAGATTCTTTAATTTTTTAATCTGGTGGATATTAAATAGCAACTAGCTGTGAAAAATTACATTTCATTTTCTTAAAAAAACAAGATTTATCATTAAAAATAATTTATGATAATTTCAAATTTACCATTGATTTTTATTAGTTATCATGTATTGCATATAATGCTTACTTGCTAACTGAATATGTATTAAGTATCTATACCTGTATTTTGTCATCTTTTCACCTCTACATTTCAGAAATAACTATTCAAGACTTTTGTTGGAAATTTATTTATATTTATTTTATTTTATACTTATTTATAATTTTAAATTGGGAAGAACTGACAGATCTACAGCATTATATATTCACAATGATGCACAGCTAGGGCTATCCTTTTATTTAGTAATTAGGGTTTTATTTATTTTTTTTTTTAGTAGGATTTTGATGGTTGTTTTTGTATGCATCAGACCCACATTTTAAAAATTTATTTCTTATGAATTTATAATTTCATGACAGGATTGTAAGTGTGATGTTGTTATCTATTATGTTTTCTAATTTATTATTAGTTACATAGGAGAAAACTACTTTTAGCAAGGTGAGATGAATTACTTTATCGTTCATTCATTTCCCTTTGTTACCAGAGGAGGATCTTGAATATGAATCATGGATGTTCTTGGTGTTTTGAACAAATAATTGGACAAAATGCACAAACAAAGCAATGAACAAATGAAGCAACGAAAGCACAGATTTATTGAAATGAAAGTACACTTCAAGAGTGAGAGGAGCCTTTAGTAAGTGGCTCAAGAACCCTGGTTACAAAATTTTCTGGGGTTTAAATACCCTTTAGAGGTTTCCCATTTGTTACTTGGTTAGAAGCTATGTAAATAAAGACTTCGCTCATGACCAGTCTGATTGGTTGGTCACCAATCAGAGGCAGAAGTGAAGTTACAAATTTACACTCTATGCAAATGAAGACTTGGCCTGCCACCAGTCTGACTGGTCACAGGAGATGATCAATCAGAGATACTTTCAATTTTTTATCTGTGACACAGTGGGTCGGGGGACATGTAAAGGGAGTAGCCTCTTGATCTTTTTGTTACTTCGATGTGGAGAGATGGGGTTTTTATCTGATTCAATTTTAGGAAGTTAGCATGAATGGGCCTTAGGTTCCCTACCTCCAGACCTTATTCTCCTACTTAATTTCCCCATGAGAGATGTGATTCCCATAAATCTTTATGAGAGACCATAAATCTATAGTCTTTCTTCTGTACCTGCTTATGCTGACATGGGGCATAATCTCCACCTTTTGGAGATTACAGAACTGTTACCTTGCAGTGTCTAGTGGAGGCAAGGTAGCTTCTTGTTGGCTGAGGGTGGTGTCTTTACCTGGAACTGGCTGGAAACTGTTGCATGATCATCTGAAGCTTGATGGTCTCTAAGCAAGAGGAAATGAATTTGGTTAAGAGAGTTAACAAATATGGTCCAAAAACCAAGGCAAATATAATCATTAACAATACACCAGCCAGAGGATGGAGCCATTAACCCCAACACAGCATCTTTGACTAGGAGCCTCATGATTTGCACAGCTGTTGTCATATCTTAGAGGAACAGTCAGCTAATTTCCAGGCAGCATCCCTTACTAAGCTGCCTTGGTTGACATAAAAACAGCATTCTTCCTCTAGAATAAGACATAAGACTCCCTTTTCAGAACTTAAAAGATTCAGTCGCCTTGTTATTTTTGCAAAGCGACCACTGCCAAGGAGTCTGATTTTGTATGGTGACGATACTTCGGGCGATGTCTAAGCTTTCTATAAAATCCTTGGGCAAGCATTGATAACAGGATAAGGAAGTTGCAAGTCTGCTAACTCCCATTCCTACTCCCCGCTGTTATTTCCGGCCCTATCTAAAGGGATATGAATTAGATGGCTCAATTTGTGCCTGGCAGTTGCAGTTAAAGGTATAATGAAAAACTGTTTATTGAGAGCGATCTTGATTTCAGGGGCTTATAAACAAGTGTACAGGTCCCAGTCCAATTGGTTTGTAAACCTAAGTAAGAACTGGTCTGCACAGGAAAAAGGATCCTTGTTTTCAACACATTATTTTCTATGGTGAACACATGGTTTGGTTTGGTGGTTTCACTTTTCTGAGTGGTTAACGTCCCTGCTAAGGAGGCCCTGGTTGAAGGCTGGAAAGGACCTTAGGAAATATCCTGAGTTGCCTCAGCAGTTGTGTTTTCTCAGCAGAGTTAATTTTAGTGTCCACCAACAACCACCCAGAAGTATTTTTGTACTGGGGTGCTGAAAGGCAAGTAGATATTTAAGAATTAGTACACTCTTCTCAAGGGAAGGTAAAGTCTTCCCAAGGGAAGTTGTCCCAAGGGAAAATGTGAACACAGCTAGTGGCTTTACCTTGACAGTACTTAGACTGTATATCCTTTAAAGTGTCTTTAGGGATAATTTTCATGAAAACTGTATAAGTTTTCTAAATGATGCAGCTTGGGTAACTGCACAGCTTATGTGATTGTGTGAGGGGTATTCTTATTGATTGGAAAAACAGCTGGAGTCTTTTAGCTGTATTTTGACTTGCACTGCTGTTTTAGTTTTCCCTGTTTCACAGTATACCATGTTAGCAGGTTAATCTCTTTGTTAATGTGGTCTGGGACATTGTCTGCATTATTGGCTATTAGCAATTTTGCTGGTGGTGCTAAATTGTAGCAGTGCCCGTATTTTAACTATAGCATCCCTTCCCAACAGGGGAACTGGGTAGGTTGGTACTACTAGAAATTCCTGTTGGAAGATTTGTTTATTAAATTGTCAAAGGAGGAGTAAATAATCTTGTTTGTGATTTTCCTTCCATTCCCATAATGCTCGTGGACTCAGAGGAATGCTTTCTTACACAAGCAATAAGCATAGAGTAATTTTCCGGCATGTGTTTACTTATGTAACAAACATGCAAGTTGTGCACATGTACCCAGAACTTAAAGTATAATTAAAAAAAAAAGGATAAAGCAACTGAATTTGGGTGCCCATGGCAGCCAGAGTTACCCAGGGGTCCTCAATAGTAATGATGATATTCCTGGACAGAAGTGATGAAAAAGGCCCCAGGTTTCTTCAGTCTTCATCTAATTTTTTCTTTTGTACTACTAGAGTTTTTGACTGACTCTTCCCCTCAGTGAGAGTGGGAACAGTCAATTCTCCAGCGTGAGTGGTTGTGACTGGTGCCTTCACACTGATGGCAGGGGCCTGGTGGAGACTTAGTACTGTCCTTTTCCCAATGCTCAATTTTCTTGCACTTGAACTAAGAGCCCTTGTTGGCATTATTTTTATGGCCCTTTGAGATTCCCTTGGATGCTCTTTGGGCATTCAGGCCATCAGCAATGATGACTGTCATAATTTTGGCTTTCCATTTTTCTGTATTCTGTTCCCTTCTTTCTTTCTCCAGGTCACAGTTGCTATACACCATAAAGGTGGTATCAAGAAGCTGTTTTTGATTAGTTTGTGGCCCCATCTGTGGCTTTTGGAGCTGATGTCTAATGTCTGTGGTGGGTTGGCTAATGAAATGTTGTGCCATTAATATTTTTCCTTTGCGAGGGTTCAGATTGGTGTATATGTATTTGTGTGTGTGTATGTATATTCAGAAAGAAATTTTTACACACACACACACACACACACACACCCCAATCTGAACACTTTCTTTATATATAAAGTTTCATCATGTTATCCAGGCTGGTCTCAAATTCCTGACCTCATTAGAAGTGCCCCAGCCTCCCGAAGTGCTGGGATTATAGGTGTGAGCCACCATGCCCAGCCCAGATTGGTATATTTTTTAAAGGTTTCCTCCAACCTGCCATAAAACATGGTTGGATTTTTCTCCTTGCCTTATGTAACCTTCCTTACTTTATCATACTTAACTGCCTTAGTTATTCCCTTTTTCATTCCTCCAAGGAGAGTCTCAAACAATTCAGCCCAGTTGTTTATTCCCATGGGGGTGTCGTAGTCCCAGTTAGGATCGGTAGTAGGGACTCTGTCTGGGCCTAGGTGATTGCCCTGAAGGGGCAAATAAGTCATCTGTTACGCAGCAAATGATCTCCAAATTTCATTCCTTTTCCAAGGAGGTGGGGGGATGCAACAATTTGCTAGAATGAATTGAACACTTCTCCATGAGTGATTAAAGGCTAAGGTCAAAGTTTGGAACCCATCTACAAATTTCCTGGGGTTCTCAGAATAGCTTACTAGCTTTTCTTTGCATTATTGTGTGTCAGTTATAGATAAGAGAGCCTGTGCTCAGATTGGGCCTCAGCTCCTGCTATTTTCCTAAGGGATAGCAGGGCTAAAGGGAGACTTGAATAAGGTGTTTCCCTCTGAATGTGAGGCTCCTTGGTTTTTGCTCTTAGGTATGAACCTCAGGAACACTTGGCAAAGTGTTACACGAGGGTGGTTGCTGCTCCCCGAGAGACATGCAACCCTTGTAAGATGGGGTCATCTACAACATCTAGTTCTGACTTAGGACTTTCATTTGGGGGGACTTACATTTCTGGGAGTTTTGCAGATTGTCAGGTTTTGGAATAGAGTAATGAAGGCCTGTACATGTGGGATTTCTGATCATTTGCCCTGTCTTTTGCAAAACAGATTGAATTGCAGGATGATGTTATAATTAAGGTTGCCATTGACCACTCATTGCTTGTGACTGTTTCATCTGATATTGGGGTCATACAATATTGCAGTAAAAACTCAAATTGTTTTCCTTACATTGTCAGGGTCAAATTGATTCCAGTGGCTCAGGATGAAGCCACACAGAGAATAAAGTGGAATGGATAGTTGCCCATAATGGTCTGGAAGGGAGAAGAGGACTTTGAAAAGTGGAAGGCTTATTAGATGACCCAAATTTTACCTGGGGCATCCCTCTGGAAAAACTGTGGGTCTTGTCTGTGGTCTCTGCGGGCATCCCCCTTTGGGGCCCCATCTTAGTTTGTCAGACATATTTGACATTAGGTGGGTGCCAGGACTGCATTGGAATGGTTCTCTTCACCACTGATGACCGACTATGAGCTTTCCTTCTTGTCCTTGGATGAAGGCCTTGACTTCTAGCATCCTTATAGGTTGATAAGGCCATGATTTCCCTTTTAACTTTAATCAGTATGTTCACATGCAAATTCCTAGAGGCTAAATGAACTAGTGTTAGAGTGAGAAATAATAGTAAAAAACAAATGGTTTATGTAGGCATAGAGAAACTCTAAGAATCTAAATGAAGTGCTGACAGTCAAAACACTGTAGTAGAAATAAAGGATATCATTGATGGGATCATCAAAAGACTAATACAGCCCAAAAAAAAATTAGTGAGCTTAAAGATATGTTAACAAAATTTCCAAAATGTAAGTTCAAGACAAAAAAAATAACAACATTAAAACAAAACACAGATCTATAATCTGTGGGATTTAACAGAAATTTCTAAAATGTAAATGCAAGAGAAAAAAATAATAACATTAAAACAGAACATAGTATCAATAATCTATTGGATAATTATAAAAAGGAACATACCTCAATTGGCAAAAGATAAGAGGAATAAAGAAAGAACAGAATAAAATAATTATTTGAAGTAATAATGGCTGAGAACATTCCAAAATTGACAGCCACCAAAAAACAAAAACAACAACAGTGAAAACCCTACTTACAGAAAGCTTAGAGAGCATTTAGCAGAACAATACAATATTACACCTAGACATATTATATTCAAACTGAAGAACACCAAAGACAAAGAGAAATATCTTTAAAGGAGCTAGGAAATAAAAATACTTTACACATAGTGGAAAAAAGATACAAATTATATCAGACTTCTTGTCATAAACTCAGCAGTCAAGAAGAGTGGAATGGAACATGTGAAGTGTTGAAAGAAAAAAAAAGAATCTAGTATATTTGAATCCAGCAAAATTACCTTTCAAAAGTGAAGAAGAAAGAAAGACTTTCTTACACAAACAAGAATTGAGGAAAATTATCACCAGCAGACCTATTGCCTTGCAATAAATGTTAAGTTAATCAGGAGAAAAGAGATGATATAGGTTAGACACTTGGATATACATTTAAAAAGAAAGAGTTTTGGAGAAAGAACAGATGAAGGTAAAATTAAATATTTCATTATTTTTATTGATATAAAATAAAACTAAGATAATATATTGGGGGATTATAGCACATTAATAAGTGAAATCAGTGGCAGCAATGTCATGAGATGAAAGCAAGAAATTGAGACTACTCAGTTATAAGATACCTGTACTATGTACACATTAAGTGATACAGTGTTATTGAGGTAGACTTGATTAGTTAAAAATGCATTGTTACAAACTGTAGCTCAACCTTCATATGTTTTAAGATATATATAGTTAATATTCTATGAGAGGAGATAAAATAAAATCATAATATCTTAATTACAATTAGATAATTCAGAAAAAGAAAAACAAAACAGTACAACAAATAGAAAACAGTTATAAACATCATAATTCAACTATATCATTAATTAATTTAAATATGAATGATAAAATTGTACAAAAAGACTGAGACTGCTAGACTTGATTTAAAAATAAACATATGAAACATAAAAAAAAAGCAATTTCAAAGACCCATTTATATGTTGTCTGCAAGAAACTGACTTTTAGACTCAGATTGTTTAAGAGTAAAGGGCAATATACCATGCTAAAGCAAATCAAAAGACAACCAGAATTGCTATATTAATTTTGAAAACCAAATGACTTCAGAGGAATGAAAATTATCAGGAATAAAAAAGGGTTGATACTGTCAAAGGACATAACAATAATTAATGACTGTGCACCTAACAACATAGCATGAAAAAATCATGCCACTGCACTCCAGCCTAGGTGACAGATCAAAACTTTGTCTCAAAAAAAAAAAAGTAGCAATTACTTACTATAAAAGATTCCTGAATTCAATATAAGAATACAAAAACTTGGAAAACTATGGATAGTCTACTAGTAGTTGTAATGGAGCAGAAAAAAATTAGACATGACTGTGGTTAATAACTTATATTTTGTCTCAATCAGCATCAGTATGCCTCCAAATATTTTGATACTTTTAGTTTCCTCTAGGCAAGAAACTTCTCAAGTATTTGAAAAATTTTGTAGCATGAAATACATGAGGGATTGAATACAAGTATTTTTTTGTTTACACGTAGATATTCATCTATGTGTTATTGTGAAGTACTTGTTAAACAAATGCCATTCGGCCTAATGGAACAGACGTTAATTTTTTTTTTGTTATTATACTTTAAGTTCTGGGGTACATGTGCAGATCTTGCAGGATTGTTACATAGGTATACACATGCCAAGGTGGTTTGCTGCATCCATCCCCCCTGTCATCTACATATTTCTCCTAATGTATCCCTCCCCAATCCCCCCACCCTCTGCTATCCCTCCCAAGCTCTCCTATCCCCCAACAGGCCCCAGTGTTTGATGTTTCCCTCCCTGTGTCCATGTGTTCTCATTGTTCAACACCCACTTATAAGTGAGAACATCTGGTGTTTGGTTTTCTGTTCTTGTGTCAGTTTGCTGAGAATGATGATGGGAGTGTAAATTAGTTCAACCATTGTGGAAGACAGTGTGGTGATTACTCAAGGATCTAGAAATAGAAATACCATTTGACCCAGCAATCCCATTACTGAGTATATACCCAAAGGATTATAAATTGTTCTATTATAAAGACACATGCACACATATGTTCATTGTGGCACTGTTTACAATAGCAAAGACTTGGAACCAATCCAAATGCCCATCAGTGATAGACTGGATAAAGAAAATGTGGCACATATACACCATGGAAGACTATGCAGACACAAAAATGGATGAGATGGGACATGGATAAAGCTGGAAACAGATGTCAATATTAACAAAGGGTTGACTTGGACTGGAAAGGCAGGAATGGAAAAAGAGGGATAAAAGATCTTGCATTTTGAAGAAAGGAGACTAAAGTAGAAGGATGCAGCCTCAAACTCTCTTAGGTACAACTGATTTGGACATATTTAAGACTCTTAGGACAAGACTTGACTAATTTTTCAACCTTGATAGGATGACAGTGCAGAGGAAAAGTTTACTTTCTTGATCGACATAGACTAATTCTTTTTAAATTTTAATTTATTTTAAAGAGATGAGGTATTTTTCTGTCAACCAGGCTGGTGTGCAGTGGTTTGATCGTAGCTCACTGCAGCCCTAAACTGGGCTCAAGCAATTCTTCTAACTCAGCCACCGAAGTAGCTAGGATTACAGGCCTGTGTCCCTATGTGTGGCTAATCTTTTGAAAATCTGTGAAGTTGGGGTCTTGCTATGCTGCCCAGGCTGACTTCAAACTCCTGGACTCAAGTGATCCTCTCACCTCGGCATCTCAAAGCACTGGGATTACAGGCATGAGCCATCATGCCCTGTCAAGAATTATTCTTTGAGTTAATGAATGGTGAACATAATCTCATTGATATAATAAGATGTACTCATATTTTTTATAAATAGAATGGGAACAAAATCTTAGTTTCTAAGGAAAAAAAAAAGAAAATTACACATTTTCAAAACAAAAATTGCTCCCCCTCAACTGGTTTCCACTTCCATATTTTCATGAATTGAACAAAGATGTATGCTGTGAAATATTTTTGTTTGGAAGATACTATTATCTCTATTTGATATTTTAAGATTATTACAGAAAATTTTATCGTTTTTCCTAATAGATACAAGGAAAAATAACTTATAAGATTTTTGTGTGTTCAGGAATCTGAAAGTAACAAATATATTTTAGATTATTGAAGCTTCATTATAATACAAAGCTTATTTTTATATTACAGGCTTATAAGCTTTAATATATGATTATAATATTACAGACTTTTAAATTTATACTTATACATAGTAAAACTGAGAATAGTGAAATGATATTTTATATTTAAAAACTTATTAAGTATAAAATGTTTTAGGGAAATAATTTGTTTTGTGTTACCTATTTTGTCATAAAATAATTTTGAATTTATGTACTGATGCAATCATATTAGAAATTTTAATAATATCTGATTTTAATGAATATAAATATTAATTATATCTTATTGCCCATTAAATTTTGGTTGACAAATTGAAAATACATATTTAAATATTCTTTCTTGGAGGGTTAGAAATAATACAGTTGTTGACATTAAATCAGATGCAAATCTAATATCTTAGAATATATTTTCTAGAGTAGAAATGTCAGAAATTTGTATTCATGATTATATATATGGTTTCTAAAAAAGTAATACACAAAATTGTTCCCCTAGGACAGATACATATTCCTTAAGGATTATAAGTGTTAAGAGTATTACAATGATTATAAGAATTACGGGTATTACAATTATCTCATACAAATTTCTTACTATTTTGTTAACTGTGGCTTTAGCTTGAAATATATATTTTTTCTAATTTTACTGTTACAAAATAACTATTAAGTTTATTTTTGAGATACTAACATTCACTGAAATTATGACAATTTATACATAAATTGCATACAGTTAATCATCTGCAATCTAGTCTGTAATTAAAGAACAATTATGAAACATTTCTTAGTGCTAATTTTAACTTTTAAATACAGTCACCAACTTCAGAAATGAGCCAGTGTAAGAAAACAGTCAGAAAATCTCTCTTCATTTTTCTTCTTATCAATTTTTTTGCATCATTACTATGAAAATAATAGCGATTTTAAAAGATGCTCATTATTCTTGTTATAATAACATTCACAAGTACTAAATAGCATGATTTAAACAGACATAATTCAGGTTGAAGCTAAATTTAAATGGTAAAGAGATGGATGATTTAAGTGTCTCCGAAATATGTCTCTTTGATTACCTTATGTGACTATGAAAATGACAGAGAAACAGAAAAAGAAAGACAAAGAGAGAAGAAGCCCCAGTTATAAAGATAGCAAAGTAGAGCCAATAATATGTGCATATAGGATAAAAAACACAACTAATATTATGTGAATATTCCAGGAATGCAGGTTTTTCTAATAATGAGAAATGGATTAATATAATTAATTACATTAAATTATAATAAACATACTATTAAATGCAGATATATTTATCAAATTTTAATAGATGGAAACTTTGTAAATATTATTAAATATATGCAGAAATATTCTAAACAAACGTATATTTAATGGGAAAACACTAAAGGTTTTTATGCTATGTTTAAAAAAAAAAAAGGATGCCCTTCACTACTTTTATTCAACATTGCACTGTATATTTTTGTGCAAAATAAAAAATAAATTATAAGATTAGTGTGAAATAAAGTCAATTACTTGAAGACAGCCTTATTGGATTTGTAGAAAATACATATTTGTGTATTTTACACAACTACATGCATACAGACAGACATAAGGAAAGTCACAATAATGAGGAAATCATAAGAAAAACTTCCAGTAAATAATTAGAAAATAAAAATTTAAGTTTTTGCATTTATAATAGCATCAAAGGCATTAAGTATCTAAAAATATGTATATAAAATTATATGCAAGAATTCTGCACACATATTGTGAAATACAAAAGGTGAACAAAAATATAAAAATAACCAAGACAATCTCTCTCTCTTTCTATATATAGATATAAATAGATATAGATATAGATATACATTGAGTTTTTGTCTCACTCTTTTGCCCAGGCTGGAGTGTGGTGGCAGGATCTCAGCTCACTGAAATCTCCACCTCCTGGGTTCAAGCAAGTCTCTCACCTCAGCCACCCTAGTAGCTGAGATTACAGGCGAGCATGATAACACAACTTTTTTTTTTTTTGTATTTTCAGTAGAGATGGGTTTCACTGTGTTGGTCAGGCTGGTCATGAACTCCTAACCTCAACTCAAGTGATCCATGTGTCTTGGCCTCCCAAAGTGCTGGGATTACAAGCATGAGACACCACGCCCAGCCAAGATGGGTTTTTTTTTTTTTTTGGGTTTTGTTTTGTTTTTTTTTTATTATACTTTTAAGTTCTGAGGTACATGTGCAGATCCTGCAGGTTTGTTATATAGGTATACATGTGCCATGGTGGTAGTTTGCTGCATCCATCACCCTGTCATCTATGTTAGGTATTCATCCTAATGTTATCTCACCCCAATCCCCCCACCCCCTGCTATTTCTCCCCTAGCTCCCACCCCCCGGACACCATTGTGTGATGTTCCCCTCCCTGTGTCCATGTGTTCTCATTGTTCAACACCCACTTAGGAGTGAGAATATGCGGTGTTTGGTTTTCTGTTATTGTGTCAGTTTGCTGAAAAAGGATTATAAGTCATTCTGTTATAAAGACACATGCACATATATGCTTATTGCTGAACTGTTCACAATAGCAAAGACTTGGAACCAACCCAAATGCCTTTTAATGATAGACTGGATAAAGAAAATGTGGCACATATTCATGATGGAATACTATGCAGCCATAAAAAAGGATGAGTTCATGTCCTTTGCAGGGATATGGATGAAACTGGAAACCATCATTCTCAGCAAACTGACCCAAGACAGCTTTTAGAGCAAAGTTGGAGGATTTACTCTAATGGTTATAAAAATCAGATAGTTGGTATAATGAATACAGTAGGATATTTGTGCAAAATAAAACACGAACCAATTAAATGGAATAAAAATCAAGTAGTGCATACATATATAACTATAATAAAATATAGAACTTAACAGAATTCTGGAAATACTGGCCTTTTCAATAACTAGTTTGAGGAGAATTATATTTTTCCTATGAAAAAAATGTTGGCTTGCACTTCACATGATACATGTTATTTCCAGAGAAGTGTCAGTCTAAATGTGGAAGGTAAAATGAAATCTTTTAGAAGATATAATACCTTCACTATAATAAAGGAGATAAAACTGTCTAAAACAAGATATGAATTGTTTAAACTATTAAGGGAATAATTGGTAAACTGAATTTTAAGATTAAGCCTTTTCTTATCAAATTTTATCATTAAGAGAGTTAAAACACAAGCCAGAGAGTGGGAGAAGATATTTGCAGTAGATTTTTCTAAGGAAAAACTTACATACAGAAAATATATATATTTTTAATTCCTACAAGTCATTATCAAAAAAAGTATAAAAACAAAAAAACAATTTTACAAATGGAAAAAAATACTACTAGAGAAGCATTTCACAGAAGATATACACTAAATATGTAAAAGATTTCTAAATTTCATTAGATATCAGGGAAAGACAATAGAAAAACAGAATTAAACATCATTGTACTCTTACAAGAATTGCTGAAATAAGAAAGACTTTAAATTTTGGATTCATATACAACGTAATTAAGAGTAAACTGGTTCAACCATTTTGAAAAGTGTTTAGTATCAACTAAAGCTGGATATACTTGTACTATATGATCAAACGTTTCTGTTGCTCAGTGGAAATGTTTACACATGTCTCTAAAAGACATACACAAGCATATTTCTGGCTGCACAATTCATAATAGCTCAAACTGGTAACAATACAAAGTCAAAGACAATTGCATGACTAATTAAACATGTTATACTTGTGCAACGGGACACTCTACAGCAAAGAGAGAATAAATTCGTTGTACATAACAGTATGGGAAGATCTCACAAATATAAAATTGAGAACAAAATAGACACAAGACAGTACACGCCATAAGATTCCAGTTTTAAAATATTAAAATAAGCAAAACTATCTTCAGAAAGTAAGTTGTAGTTATTGACTGTAGGGCGTAGAAGGGACTTTGGATTACTGAAGATCCTTTTCTTCAGCTGGATAGTAATTATATGGAAGTGCTCAAATTGTGCAAATTCATTAAGCCATAGAGTTATAATTTTCAAATTTTCAGTTGCTCTAGGTTTGCAATATTTCAACAAATTTTGCTATATGAGTAGATAATAAGTGAAAATCTACACTCTTGACTTATGAAAGCCTAAGATCAATATTCACTTTTGCCATTTCCCAGATAATACAAGAACTTGAAATATTTTATGTATGTTAGTCCTCTGCTTTTGTACAGAGTTTCTATGTATTTTAAAACAACATATATTTCGTAAGTCTCATAAGGATATTGTTTCCTCTGGATTTATATATATATTAGTTTTTCACGCTCTTTATTTCCTCCTCCACCACCATGCTCTTTCATTTGCTATCATTTTCTGTTTGACTAAAACCATCCTATGGAATGTTTTATTCTGGAATTTTTGTACCACTCTTTTTAGAAAAATATTATTTATGGGCTATGGATTTTACATTTATTCTCGTTTCTATTTACAGAATTTTAGAAAAATCTATATTTTCAAATTCCCTTTTGTAATGTTGGTATTCATTTCTCATTGTGTTTATTTAAAAGTAATACATACCACCTCACTTGTTCTGCTTTTGAAATTTCTTTCGTGCATATAAATGTAGTTTGCTTTGTATTTCTGTCACTTGGAGTTTGTAGTGGTTCTGGAATCTGTGGCACTTTCATCAGGGCAAAAAAATCTGCCCTCAGATATTAGCTCCTCTACTATTCTTTCTATCCCATTGTTCTCTGTTTCTTTTCCGGGAATCACATAAGCTTTCACTGTTTTCCAAAAGCTTTTCCATATTTTCCACTTCAAAATAAATATATCTTCTTTAGACTTGGCAAGTTCTTCTAATCAATCTCTCATTTCCTTTGGTGTATCTAACCAATGAAAATCATCTAATAAATTTATTTTATATTTTCCAGAATTTCATTTTATCTTTTTTGTAATTTTCAGTTCTCTATTGATACTCTTTATCTTCTTTTGTAAGTTCTTGATGTAGTAAGCACAGTCATTTAAAAATCCACATCTGATAGCAACAGTGCTTGTATTTCTTGTGAGTATGCATCTCTCCCTTTTCTTTCAATTTTAATTAATTCCTACCTTTTTTACTCACTTTATTATTTTTATTGGATCCCAGATATAGGTATAAAAACTTCTGAATATGATTTTAGGCTCTTAATGATATTATTTTCCCTGAGAGAGGAAAAACTTTTCTTCTATCAAATACTAACTGTAAGGAATTGAGCTGCTTTCATGTAAGTCTTAAGCTTTAGTGAGGACTTTCATGTGGTTCACGCTTTAATCATTTTACCTATGGCAGTCTGACTGAAAGCCATTGAAGGCCATTAGCTCCTTGTGTTTTTTCCTCATCCTTGAAACTGCTGAATGCTTTGCTTGTTTCCTTGTCTTATCCACTATTGCTTGTTGATCAATTTCTGTTTCTCTAAGACATGGTTTTAGAATTAGCAAATGCCTCAAGGGAAAAATGAACAAGAAATGCCCCGTTTCACTTTCTTTTTTTTTTTTTTTTTTTTTGAGACGGAGTTTCGCTCTTGTTACCCAGGCTGGAGTGCAATGGCGTGATCTCGGCTCACCACAACCTCCGCCTGCTGGGTTCAAGCAATTCTCCTGCCTCAGCCTCCCGAGTAGCTGGGACTACAGGCACGTGCCACCATGCCCAGCTAATTTTTGTATCTTTAGTAGAGACGGGGTTTCACCATGTTGACCAGGATGGTCTCGATCTCTTGACCTCGTGATCCACCCGCCTCGGCCTCCCAAAGTGCTGGGATTACAGGCGTGAGCCACCACGCCCGGCC
>PVKV010026919.1:0-27213 GCA_004027835.1 Alouatta palliata
ACCATCATCATCATCATCACCATCATCACTATCACCATCATCATCACCATCATCACCCTCACCGTCATCTCTATTATCATGACCATCATCATCATCATCACCATCATCATCACCATCACCATCATCACTATCATCATCACCATCATCATCACCATCACTGTCATCACCATTATCACTATCATCATCACCATCATCATTCCCAACATCATTTCATCATCATCATCCTTCTCTCTCACTGTCTCTCTCTCTCTCTCTCTCTCTCTCTCTCTCTCTCTCTCTCTCTGGTGTCTCTGTGATCACTGAAGAAACAGACACTTCCCTGATGTACTTCAGTCCTCCCACATGTATAGAGGAGGCAGTCCACAGAGGGAACTGAGGAGGCCAGCTCAGCAATGCGGAGTTCTACTTCACAAACTGTAGTGTACAGGGAATAACCTGAATGATTTAGTGTAAATGCAGGTTCTGAATCAGCAGGTCTGGGACAGAGCCTGAGATTCTGCATTTCTAAAAAGCTCCCAAGTGACACTGACATGTGGATCGGATCCATGGTCCACATTTTGAGTAGCCAGGATCTAAGGAACCTAGAGGCCTGACTTCTGGGAATAGCCATGAGGTGTGGACCGTGGTTTTAAGAAAAAGAATATTTACAGCTGGAAAAGCCCTTGGGAATCTGGCAGTAAAATGTCAGAGCTGAGGGCCCAGGAGCTATGGCCTCTTCCCTGAGGCTGGAGCAATGCTGTGTCTTGCCCCATAGGAGCCAGCTACAGGGCCTGGGTGGAGCCATGTGCTGTGGCTCGCACCATGGGGTAGAAGAAAGGGAAGTGGAGAGGGTGGATGGAAAAAAGGAGGGGAGAAGTGGAGAAGGGCTTGCCTCATGAGGAAGCTGGGGAGCAGGAGACCACTGGTCCTCAGCTGTTGCCATTTCCCACCCCCCACCCATCTGCTCAGAAAGTGCCTTAGATCAGTGGAGAACCGGCACCCCAGAGATTAAACATCAAAGTGGGGAACTGGCTCCTCCCTCATGCCATCAGCCTTAGTCTGGGCTGCTATCATAAATTACTGTAGACTGGGGGGCTTGAACAATGCACATTTTTTTAAAACTTTTATTTTGCCAGGCGTGGTGGCTCTCGCCTGTGATCCTAACACTTTGGGAGGCCGAGGCGGGAGGGTCGCTTGAGGTCAAAAGTCTGAGACCATCCTGGCCAACATGGTGAAACCGGTCTCTACTAAAAATACAAAAATTAGCTGGGCCTGTAATCCTAGCTACTCAGGGGCTGAGGCAGGAGAATCACTTCAACCTGGAAGGCGGAGTTTGCAGTGAGCCGAGAAAGTGCCACCTCACTCCAGCCTGGGCAACAGAGAGAGACCCTGACTCAATCAATCAATCAATAAAAATTTTTGTTTTAAGTTCAGGGACACACATGCAGGTTTGTTATCCAGGTAAACCTGTGACATGGGGGTTTGTCATACAGATTAATTTCATCACCAGGTATTAAGCACATTAGTTATTTTTCCTGATCCTCTCCCTCCTCCCACCATCCACCCTCTAGTGGGCCCCAGTGTGTGTGGATTCAGTGTCTGGTGAGAGTTGGCTTCCTGGCTTACAGATAGCCATCTTCTTACTGTGTCCTCACATCCTCACATGACAGAGAGAGAGAGAGAGAGCTACCAGACACTCACCCTGCTGCAGGCTACAGTGTGGAATGCAGATAGTAGCACAGACCTGTTTTCTTCTGGACCCCTCGGGCCATGTGTGTATGCGAACTTTAAGAGGGACATCAACAACTGAGGGACTGTCAGAGGAGAGGAGAGGAAGGTCAAATGAGGGACACTTGGTGGGGCGGGCATGGACAGCATGAGTACCAACTTCAAATATCTTCTGGGCTAATTCAAGGTAAAAGGACCAACCTTGTTCTGAGTGTGTCCAAGGGGCTGAAGTAGCACCAGTGGGGTAAAGTTCATAGAAAGACTTGATTTAGTTCACTGTGAAGCAGAACTTGTTAAAATCGCAGCTGACCAAAGATGAATTGCACTGCCTTAAGAGTCAGTGAGCTTCCCAACACAGGAAGCATACAAGCAGACACTTGGATGGATATACTGCAAAGGCCACTTGTATTAGCCAGGGTTCCACCAGAGAAGCAGAACCAACAGGCGATGCATATTGAGAAATGTATTGTAAGGAATTGACACACAGGCTGGTAGGGGATGGCTTGGCAAGTTTGAGATCCATAGGGCAGGCCATCAAGAAGGGCAGGCCAGGCCGGGCGCAGTGGCTCATGTCTGTAGTCCTAGCACTTTGGGAGGCCAAGGCAGGTGGATTACCTGAGGTTGGGAGTTTGAGTTCAGCCTGGCCAACGTGGTGAAACCCCGTCTCTACTAAAAATACAAAAAGTAGCCAGGTGTGGTGGTGGACGCCTGTAATCCCAGCTACTCGGGAAGCTAAGGCAGGATAATTGCTTGAACCTGGGAGGCAGATGTTGCAGTGAGCTAAAATTGCACCACTGCACTCCAGCCTGGATGACAGAATGACACTCTTGTCTCAAAAAAAAAAAAAAAAAAAAGCTGGCCAGAGCTCTCTTCAGTATGTGCTAATGCTGCTACCCACAGCTGCTTCTTCAAGGGAGCTTCAGCTCTACTCTTAAAGTTCTCAACTGATTAGTTTTAGGCCCACCCAGCTTATCTAGGATTATCTCCCCAACTTAAAGACAACTGATTATGGACTTTAATTACACCTACAGAATGTCTTCACAGCAACCCTAGGTTCCTGTTGGATTGAACAACTAGGGGCTTTAGCCTAGCCAAGATGACACTTCAAAAAGACCATCACATCACCCATGTATCCCACTAAGGATCACAATAAATGGCATTTAAGATTCTTCCCAATTCTGAGATACTTTGATTTCTTGATTGTCAAAAGGGCAGCCTGGAGAGTTAGAGCACCCAGAGTGGGACTCAGGAGTATCCTTGAGGCCCTCAGACCCCCTGGGTCCGCTTCCAAATAGAATTGGCTTCAGCCTTCCTTTCAGTTCAGTTAACCAAAGATCACTTGAGACGTCCCAAGATCCTGCATGCCAGGAACTATGTGAGGTATCAGGAGAACAGAAAACTAAGACCTAGAGCCTTCCCCAAGGAGCCTTGGGTCTCTGAAAAGCACCAGCTGCATGGTGTACATGCTAAATCCAAGTAGAGTGACTCAAAGAGGGGTCTGAGAAGGTGTCCTGGGACAGGCTTGAACAATGAGCGAGGACTTCAGGAGGTGAAGATCGGCAGCCACAGCTTTCTGGGGTGAGCATGACACAGGCCAAGGCTTGAGCATGCCCAAGGAAAAGTGCTCATGAGCAGACCCTGGAGGGCTCCGGACTCTGGTGGGTGGACTTGAGTGGACAAGCACTGAAGACAGAGGTAACAGGCCTGATCTGTGTGCCCCTGCCTGGGTCCTGACCAATGAACGCCCCGTGATCCCAGTTGAAGCAGTGGGTGTCCTGTGACTCCAGGTGAACCCGAGGGTAATAGTGACCTGAATCCTGATTGCCTCACTTGCTGCTCGCCCTGTTCACCCAGCAGCCCTCAGTCAGTCCCCAGGGAGTTTGTAACTCCCCCACCCCATTTCCTTTTCTGAGCCAAAGGTCCACTCTGGAGCTCAGACCAAGCACAGTTTTACTGACGGTTTGCAGGAGCATCGGGACAGCGCTGAGCTGAAGGTGATGTTGTCACCCAACACTGAGTGCATAGCTTCTGCACAGAAAGCCCCAGGCTCCTGCTCTCAGACCCCTTTTCTCTCCCACACGACCTCCCACAAGTCCACATTTCTGGATCCTAAGCGTATCCTCCTTGATTTCTGCTCCGGGCTCCGAAGCTTGGCATGGACTCAGTGTCCCTCATCAGGAATGCACAGGGCCTCTCCTAACTACAGCTCCAATTCAGAAATAACCATCTTGGAAACATCCTGAGAGTCACATTCCAGCCCGCCAGTCATAGGACCATGTGAGGGGCTTTCTCCAAGGAAGCGAACTGTCAGGGTCCAGTAGGGCAGCCTGGAGAGCTCAGCACAGGCACTCAGACAGGGACAGCCACTCCTCCAGGACAAAGTCTAGTCCCCCTGCCCAGACAGAGGACCTTCCCTGGGGCTTTGGGGGCAGACACGGTACAGACAGTTCCAGGCAGAGCGAGCCTCCCCAATCAATGCAACAGATGGATCTGCCCTGGGCTGTTCCACAGAGATCAGTGGAGCAGCCACTCCTCAGGGAGCCTGCCTCAGTTTCCACAGTCATGAACTAAGGCTGGCATTCATTGGGAGGTCACTCTGGGCTGAGCCCTTTATAGGCATTGCCTCATCCAATCCTCACGGCTGCCCTAGGAGGGAGACACAATTTTTTCTTTTTCTTTTTTCTTTTTTTCTTTTTGAGGCAGGGTCTTACTGTGTCTCCCAGGCTAGAGTGCAGCCACGATCATGGATCACTGGCAGCCTCGACCTCCCTGGCTCAAATGATCCTCGCACCTCAGCCTCCCAAGTAGTTGGGACCACAGGCATATGCCACCACACCCAGCTAATTTTTAAATTTTAAGTAGAGACACAGTCTCTCTATGTTGTCCAGGCTGGTCTCAAATTCCTGGGCTCAAGCAATCCTCCTATCTTGGCCTCCAAAAGTTCTGGAATTACAGGCGTGAGCCACTGCATGTGGCCTGGAGGCAGTATTATAATCCTCATTTTACAGATGAGAACACTGAGGCTCACAGGGCCGGAGGATATGTCCAAAGTCATGCAGCTGGCAGGTGGCAGAGCAGGGATATGTTAAGCATTCGGTCACCGAGTGTCTCTTCTGAGCCTCATGTCAACCCCAAGGTGTAGGCATCATTATTCCTACTTCGCCAACAAAGAAACTGGACTTGAGAGATAAGATCACTTCCTGTAATTGAGGGCCAGTGAATGCAGGAGCCAGAGTCCAGTCCAGACTTCCCAACCTTAACACCGAGCTCCTCCCCAACCCACCCCAACCACAAGTGCCATTGCCCCCTTGACAGTGGCAGAAAATAGGTCATTCCCGTGGTAGGGATGTTAGAGACATCACACAGGTTTTGTCGGGCTATGAAGGGCAAAAAGGCAGTGTCGGGGGCAGGGACAGTCGTCACAGAATGGCCTTTGTCAATGGCTGGTTCCCGGCCTTTGTCCACACCATCCCACTGAATAGGATGAAAATCTGAGACTAGAATGGGGATAGAGTGACAGTTCTTAAGAGTGGCCACTGGGTGGAGAGGGGGCCTTGTTGGGGGTGACTTGGGCAACTCACCTGCTCCCTCATAAGGAGGTTGCGGGACAGGTCAGACGGCCCTTGTGTGCTGAGAAGGGAGGTGGTGCTCGTAGCTGCGGTTGTTGGAGCCAGAGTCATGGGTGTGAGGACCCTGCCTGCGGGAGTTGATTCATTAGGGCTGGGGTAAGCCCAGGAAGCTTCAACTCTGAAAGACCCCTCAGGCAACTGGAATCTGAGCCTGGATTGGGGATGATGGAGAAGAGAGTTTGTTGGGATCTGTATTCCATACTTGGGAGGCTGGGCCACTCACCAGCTGCTAGAATTTTCTTTCTGGCTGTCCTTGGTGTTTCAGAAACATGCAAAGGTGTCTGAGCAAGATATCTGGTCATTCTCAAGCCAGAGCTCCTGGGGTGAGCCAGGTGGCCAAGACATCAGAAGTCAGTGGGTGGCCCCGGGAGAAGGTCATTTCCCCTCCCCCCAGGGGAGAAGGAGACAGAGAGGGCCTCAGCAGGAGTCCCAGGGACAGGCTGTGTCTTTCCTGTGATGGTTTTAGCTCTCACTGCCTACTCTCAAACAACCCCAAGGAAGGGGGTCAGCCCAGGGGAGGCCCCCCGCACTGGGAACAAATCCAGGGTTGCGGCCAGGCTGAGCCAGTATGGCCCCCCCTTCAGTGTGACTCTGAGTCATGGATTTTCCACTGTGAGGGTCAGGCCGAGTAAGACCCTCCAGGGCTTCCTGGGGCTCTGGAGCAGGGCCCCTCTTGTCCTTGGTCCACCAGGAGCCCTTGTCTTGCAGGCTGTACCCAGCTCAGTGCCCCGAGTCCTGAGCACTCATCTGCCTGGACTCCAAAGAGGCCCTGCTGTCCCCTGCCTGCTCCCAGGGGATGGGCCAGTGGATTCTAGAGGCAGACATCTTGTCCTTTCTCAGAGCTGTGACTGGGCCAAGGAAAGTAAGGATCCAGCCCCCTCCACTGCTCCTCTGCTCCCCCTTGGCTGTGAAACCTGGGGAGAGTCACACCAGCCCCTGGCCTTGGCTGTGAGGGACTGGGCTGGTGGCACCTAATGCCCTTCGAGTTAGGGCTGTCTCTGTTGCACCTGTCCTGGCCTCCCCTCCAGCCCTCCTGAGAAACATGCTACCCAGGATTACACTCTTGTCCCCGCTTCACCCCATGCTGTCCCACCCCTGGAGAGACTTCCTCTGGGTCCAGTCCCAAGAACAGAGCTCTGTCGAGGACCTCCATGTCACCCTTTCTGGAAAGAGAACATTTTTGAGTGTAGCCAAGGTCCCGCTTATCAGCTCAGCAAGTCCACTGCCCCAGCCCCTGGGGCTGCTGGAATGCAGGAGCCTCCCACCCAGACAGGGTCAGCCACTCTCGGCTCCCACAGTAGTCCCTGGAATGGAGTGCGGGAATGAGCGCCGGTGCTGAGGGCAGGCTGATCCCAGCCACTGCCTTCGGACAGGGAGTGGCCAGGAGCCAGTCTGCAGACACAGCTTTGTTGCACCGGAGCCGACCCAGGATGAGTGCCCTGGCAGCCAGTTCTGCCATCCAGGCCCTGGGCTTGGTCCAAGGCTCCCAGGGTCCCAGGAGCTGTGCTCTGCTCATGCATCAGTCTTCAACATCTCACCTTGACCGGAAACCCGCTGGATCTCCTCGGGGCCAGGGCTTAGCCCTGGGGGTCCCCACTATGGTTTGATCACTCAGAATGTTTATGGGGCAAGGTGTGATTCCCTGCGGCAGAGCCTCCACGGACATGAGCTAAACCTTTGGCCGGGATGGGGTGAGTTCAGGGTGCTGCTGTTGGCCTGCCCCTACAGAGAAGGGGCTCGTGTGGACAGCAGATAGCATTCCGGCAATTCCTGGAGTCCTGCAGATGCTTCAGATTCTTTGAGAACCACTGAGGCGGCCCAACCCTTCTCTCTTCCAGATGAGAGGATGAGACCCAAGGCAGGGCACAGGGGAGATGGGCAGTGGCGTGTCCCCACTACACAGCAGTCTGGTGACAAAGCAGTCCTCAACTCAGGCCCCCAACTCTTTCCACTCCCCTCAGGTACCCACACAGTCATTCCTCCATTCACTCGGCCTCTCTGAGCATCTTCCCTGTGTCAGGCCCCATTCCAGGCCCCAGGGACTCAGCAGAGAAAAAAGTAGCCCCTGTTCTCATGGGGCCTTCATTTTAAAGGAAGTAGAGAGTCAACAAACTAAACTATGTTGTAAAAAATAAACAACATCATCTCAATGGTAATATGTGCTAGCGAGACAAGAAAGCCAGGGGATGAGAGAGACAGGGAAAGCTACCTTCCGGGAGGGGCCTGTAGAAGGCAGAGGTGGGGGAACAGACTTCTGGGCCGGGGAAGAACAGATGCAAAGGCCTCAAGTAGGCCAGTGCCGGGTGGAACCGGAGCAGTGTGCCTATGGCATGCTGAGCGAACTGGGGAGAACAGGCAGAAATCTGTAAGGGTTCGACCCTGCAGGCCATGGAGACCATGGTCAAGAGTTTGGATTTTTGGCTGGGCGCAGTGGCTCACACCTGTAATCGCAGCACTTTGGGAGGCTGAAGCGGGAGGATCACCTGATGTCAGGAGTTCGAGACCAGCCTGGCCAATGCAATGAAACCCTGTCTCTACTAAAAGAAATACAAAAACATTAGCTGGGCATGGTGGTGTGTACCTGTAATCCTAGCTACTCAGGAGGTTGAGGCACAAGAATCTCTTGAACCTGGGAGGCGGAGGTTATAGTGAGCCGAGATTGTGCCATTGCACTCCAGCCTGGGCAACAAGAGCAAAAACTCCATCTCAAAAATAAAAATAAATGAGTTTGGATTTTTAGGTACGATAGAAATCACTGGAAGGTTCTAAGTGGGTTGTGATGTGACATGACTTAAATTTTTACAAGATCACTCTGGCTGCTCTGCAGAGATCGGACAGCGGCAATGCAAAGTGAAAGCAGGGACACCACCAGGCCACAGGTCACCAGGCCACCCACAAGTCAACCCCTCCAAAGAGAGGGTGGGCAGTGTACTGGACCAGGCTAGTGGCAGTGGAGACAGAGCTCCTGGGTGGACTGAGCTATGTTTGAGAGGCAGGGGAGATAGGACTTGCTGATGGGTAGGATACATATGTTGAGGGAGAGGTCTGTAGGCGTCGGGGGAAGAGAACAATCAAGAATGATCCTCAGCCTTTGACCTGAGCAACCAAGTGGAGGATGTACATTTACTAGATGGAAAAGAACATCCAGAGACTAGCAGGTTTGGCAGAGATTCTAGACTTCCATTTTTGATACCCAGGTTAATTTTGAGATGCTCATTTCAAATCCAGGAAGCCAGTCAGACAGATATGTCTGCAGCTCGAGGGAGAAGTCAAAGCTGAGATATAAACTCAGGAGTTATCAGATAGAAATAATATTGAAAGTCATGAGCCAGATGAGATCAGCTGGGAAGGGGGTTGAGCTGGCAAGAAAAGCAGAGTGCCCAGCCCTTCCTCCAGTGCCAGGAGGTCAAGCAAGGAAGGGCACCTGCCAGGAGACAGATTGGAGGCCTGGGCACTGTGGCAGCCCAGGGACTGAGGGAGTGTTTCTGGAGAGGGAACAGTCAACCAAGCCAGCCACTGCTGGGAGATGAAATAGGATGGAAACCACCAGTAGGTCTGCAGCATGGAGGTCACTGGAAACATTGGCCGTGGACGCAGTGCAACATTCGACAGCTTGCTCCAGGAGCGAGGGAAGGGGAGGGTGTGGGAGTTGGCCCGCAGTGGAACAGAGAGGCCAGATTCCAGGAGAGGCAGAAGAGAACAGATCATACCGCAGGTCGTCCTATGTTCAGGCCTTTCCGCAAATGCTTCCCACCCTCCCCCTGCAGAGACCCAAGGAGTTAGCCTTATATCCCTCAAGCAAATGAGGCCTGAGGCCGAGCAAGGCTATGGGCCCAAGGCCACTGCCAGGAAGCTGAGTCCCAGCCAGTCTTACTCCAAAGCCCCTGCTCTTCCCCAGCAGCCCCTCGCTGCAGCCCCGCCAGCTCCGTCCGCCTTCCCCTACCGCTGCCTTCCACATTCCCTCCCACCCCATCCATCCTTCTCCTTTGATCATTTCTGTCAGCTTCCAGCAGTCTTGGCCTCTGCCTCGCTCCTCTGGGAAAGCTCTGCTTTTTCTCTTTGATCCTGCATGTCTGTCCTCTGCTACATCCTCAGCTGGGCCCCATGTCCCTCCCGCCCTGTCCCTGCAACATGTTCCCGCACCCTCTGCCAAGGGTCAGGGGCTGAAGAGTAACGAAGAGCTTTGCGGGGAACCCGGGCCTGAAGACAGGAGTGTGGTCCCCACCCTTCAGCTGCTCTTTGGGAAAGAGCCTGGGTTTCTTTGGGCCTGGCTGGGCAAGCGCGCAGTCCATCGAGGCCTCCAGAGGCAGCCAGGAGCAAGCAGCCAGCAGGGCCATGCCCCCTTACCCTGATGGGTCAAGAAGGGCCTCAGTGCTTCTCGAGAGAAGGACATAGATGAAGAGCAGTGGGCCAGAGTCTCACTCTCTGTATATAAACAAACATACAGGGAGTAAATAGGGAGTGGTAGCCAGCAACACCCACCAGTGCCGGCCGCCACCACCACACAGGCTTCAGAGAAGAGGGGAGGGGCTCAGGACCTCAAAGTCCCTTTTGGAGCCAGGGTGACTCCAGTGGGAAGTCATGTTTGAGGCCCGGAGACAATGCAGGGGAAGAAAGAAGCCCTGGCATGAGCTGGGGGGCCTGCCCAGCCTGGCTGCCCTACCCTGGTCTCTGGGATAAAGGAGGCTGTCTGGGATGCCCGGAGCAGCCTCCAGCTCTGACCCTTGGGATTCTGAGGCCTTGCTAGCCCCCAGCTGCTCTGGGAGGGGCTGGCAGCCGATTCCCAACTGGAAGAGATGAGTAGAGCAGAACCAACACCCAGACACCACGGAGGCCCAGCCACTCTCCCCAGAGCTTGACAGGGGGCTGCAGTAGTAATTAGCTCCCCACATATCCCCAGGGTTATTTTTGTCTCATTCTCCCCTGGTTTATTTTTAAAGTAACACTGGCACGTGGCTGGCCGGCTGCCCTTCCCAGGTGCCTGTGCTAGTTTGGGCCAGGAATGGAGCAGGGCAAGATGTGCCCCCTCCCTCACGGTCCTGCCCTGAGTGCCGGAGTTCCCTGGCCCCTCACTGGCTGGCTCCAGGAGGGTTCTTGCTGCACTGAAGCCCGGGGTCCAGCCTGGGGTGAGCAGGTAGGCCGGCAGTGGAAGACCCCTGGGGAAGACCCCTGGGAAATGCCCATGTCTCCGTCATGCCGCTGAGACACGTGTTGCATGACCTTTACCGAGTCACCTCACCTGTCTCAGCATCGCCTCCTCATTTCTCAGTGGGATGAATGAAAGTGACATTGCCTTTCTCACCGTCAAAACACTCTGAAGTGTGCAATAAATGGAATCGCTGCTCAGACATCAAGGAACAGCTCGATTAACTTCCATACAAGCATGCTGCCCCGCACTCTCCCACCAAGGCCCCCCCCAAGGCACATCTTTCTCCCTAGTGGAGTGACTCCCAGTCTGGAAGGCTCCTCTCCCATTTCTCCCTTTCCCACCTGCCCTGAGACCTGCCCTCCATATTTTCTGTCTGGCTGAACCCTAATGCAGGCTGCCTGGGGTGAAGGGAGCCAGTATAGGGGAGATATAGGGGAGACAGTATAAGGGAGAGCCTAGCTCTGCATTTACTTGCTGTATGATCTTGAGCAATGACTTGACCTCTCTGTGGCTCCGTTCCTGCATCTTCGAATGGGGATAATAATAATACCTACCGATAGGGTCGTTTGAAGATTATACAACGAACGTATATTAGCTGGCTTAGAGCAGTGCCTGGCACGTAGTAAGTGCTCTATAAATGTTAGCTAGTATTGTTTTGAATTGGAGAGGAGGATCAGTGACAGCGGTATTTAATCATTCGAATAAAGTCAATTGCAGGGAAAGCCAGCTTGCCCAGATTCCATATCGAGGCTAGGGGGAGGGGAGCAGGGTAGCACTGTAAGCAGCAGCTGCGGGGAGCTGGGTCCTGGGGACACTGCCTGGGTCCTGGGGAGGCTGCCCAACTTGGAGCTCTTGGCACCATAAAAAGCAAGCTCAGGACACCAGTGCATAAACAGGCAGCCTCTATAGACCACAGGAGCCAGGAAGTCACTCTCCTCTTATACCCTGTCCTGGCTGACCTCTTGCTGATTCTGCACTGTGAACAGTGGGTGCAGAGACGCTGGAGGGCTTCAGGGTAGCTGAGGCCACTGGAAAGGCTGGAAAATCAGAGGTTAGAAGAGAGCAGCAAGCCTGGGGCGAGTCAGGTCTCAGAAACAGGCTGGGGTGGGCAGCTGCCTCCCTGTCTTTGTGTAAAGGGCAGTGTCCCCGAGGATGGGGACAGCTGTTTTCTGTCTCCACGGAGGACAGACTGAGTCAAGCAGCTGAAGCCTTGTTCACTTCATTCTGCAGAAAGAGCATTTCTGATAGGATGCAGGGTTGAGAGTGTGTTTCTATGGGGAGTGGTGGAATCGTAGCCTCCCAGAAGAGTCTGTGTCCCCTGGGCTGGAGAGAAGGGGAGGCTGAATTCAGGGGCTTGTTTAGATCCCTAAGGGCCTGGTGCTTGTGGGAACAGCAGGAGGAGTGGGAAGCCCAGAGGCCAGGTCCTGTGGGGTGCTCCCTCTCCTTTGTTGAGGTGCAGAAGTCCCCCTTCCCTGGGTCTCTCCATCCTGTAACCTATCTGGATGGTAGCCCAGAGGCCACAGTGGGGAGGGGCTGGGTGTTGTACTGTGTGTGTGTGTGTGTGTGTGTGTGTGTGTGTGTAGGACTGCACACACACATGTGAATGTTGGGGGTGGGGACCCCATGTCTGCAGGCTGGCTCCAAGGGAGAGAAGGTCCCAGCAGCTGCCTCCAGGCTGAAGTCCCTGTTGCCTGGAGTCCCTCTCTTCCTGGGCACTCTGCCAACCTACACCATCTGAGCTCCTGAGCCCTGGGGAGGGTGCTGAGCCTAAGAAAAGCCTCCTTTCACATCTCCTGGCATCTGTTTCCAAATTCCCTGCCAGCCCAGAGCTGTCTGGGCCATGACCAGAAAGGAGAGTGAGGAACAGAAGATGGAGATGGGGCCACACACGCCCCAGGCTCCCTCCACCACACCCAACCCATTCATCAAGACAAGCTCTTCATGCAGCTGCTAGTTTTCCACTGTGGGTACTGGGCAAGGCAGAGCAGCCGGAGAGGGGCCATCTCCATGCAAAACTTAATACCTGGCAGATGGAGGTAAGGGCAGAAGAAGATGCCATTCCCCGGGGAGACAGCGAAGAGGAGGCAGCCCCGGTGCTTTCCATGGAGCCCAGGAGAGATGAGGGAGAGAAGTCAGGGCAGCAGCCACTCCATGCAGGAGTGCTCAGAGTGGGGCGGGGACAGATGGGACCAGAAATGGTGAGGGAGTCAGGAGAGGGCAGGCCAGTAGGGCGGGATCAGGTGGTGGATGGAGAGTCCACTTGCTGGCCAGGAAACCCCAGACTTTACTGTACGGACGCGAGGAACTAAGGAAGGTTTCTGAGTGGTGAATGGCAACACAGAGCTGTGTATGCGGGCCAGACACGGTGGCTCATGCTTGTAATCCCAGCTCTTTAGGAGACCAAAGTGGGCAGGTCACCTGAGGTCAGGATTTCGAGACCAGCCTGGCCAACATGGTGAAACCCCATCTCTACTAAAAAATACCAAAAAAATAGCCAGGTGTGGTGGTGCATGCCTGTAATCTCAACTACTCAGGAGGCTGAGGCAGGAAAATTGCTTGAACCCAGAGGCAGAGGTTGCAGTGAGCTGAGATCGCACAACCAGTCTAGATAAGAGAGTGAGAATCCATCTCAAAAAAAAAAAAAAAAAGAGAGAAGGGAGCTGGAGCTGGGCGCAGTGGCTCACGCTTGTAATCCCAGCACTTTGGAAGGCGGAGGTGGGCAGATCGCTTGACATCAGGAGTTTGAGACCAGCCTGGCCAATATGGTGAAACCCCATCTATACTAATAATACAAAAATTAGCCAGACATGGTGGCACACCTGTAATCCCAGCTACTCGGGAGGCTGAGGCAGGAGAATCGCTTGAACCCAACCTGGGCAACAGCGCAAAACTTCGTCTCAAATAAAAAAGAAAAAGAAAGAAACATGTATGTGTTAATAACGGCTCCTACTTTGCGAAACCCTCCACATGCCAGGCCTTCTACTGGACACTTTATTTTACATGCTATCTTCTAACCCAAGGTCACCTAGCCACCTAGCGAGAGGTGGGCTCAGCAAGGCAGTGTGGGTAGGGAGAGAAGCAGCAGGCCTGGAAGCAAGAGGCTGAGGTCCCAGGGCCAGCTCAGGAGTTCCAACTGTGGGTGACACACCCAATCTCTCCAGGCTTCGGTGTCCCTGACTGTCGAATGGACACCACCCCGCCCAGTGAGCCACAGGGATTCAACAGGAATGGGCCTGCACTGCTCACTATGCTGGGGACCCCTGGGACGCAGTGCTTGGGAACTGGGACCCTCCGTCTAAAGTGGCTGGGGCATAGACAGGGCACAGTGTCCCTTTGGACCAGAGCAAGTAAAGGGGACTTCTGAAGGGAAACAGTGCCACACAGCCAATGTCAAAGGCCAGCAGGCAGAAGCCCAGCCCTCTCCCTCCCGTCCCTCAGGCTCCGTTGTTCCTGTCTCTGCCTTGCTCCGCCATTCTTGGGCTTCTCTTCCCCTGTAACTGACCTGCATGTGGCTTTGGCTCACCCTGGTCCCAGCTAGGACTCACCTCTTTCTTTCTTTTTGTTTTTTTGTTGTTGTTGTTGTTGCTGTTTTTTGAAACAAGGTCTCACTCAGTTCCCCAGGGTGGAGTGCAGTGGCGTGATCTCGGCTCACTGCAGCCTCCACCTCCCAGGTTCAAGCACTTCTCTGCCTTAGCCTCCTGAGTAGCTGAGATTACAGGTACCCATCACCATGCCCAGCTAATTTTTTTTGGATTCTTAGTAGAGGCGGGGTTTTGCCATGTTGGCCAGGCTGGTCTTGAACTCCTGACCTCGTGATCCACCCATCTTGGCCTCCCAAAGTTCTGAGATTACAGGTATGAGCCACCACACCCAGCCGAATTCACCTCTTTCTAACCCTGCAGCTCAGCCCTGTACAGCTGACCCAGCCCCTCGGCCCCTCATCACAATTCCTAGGGCCCAGGAATTGCTCAGTCCAACCCAGTCCTCTCAGCCCCGGTGTCCAACCCTGGTCCAATCTGCTCTGGTGCCAAGGTGACATGGTACAAAGAGGCTGCCTAGGTCCCCCCTTGACTAGGGTTGTTGTAGGACAGACAGTTCCAAAGAGGTAGAAGTGAGCAGGCCCCCAACCACGCCCACCACAGACGGCCTCCCTCGAGCCCTGACCCCTGCACTCCAGCTTCCCTCTCTCACCTCCTGCTCTGTCTGGCTCACGGCCACACTGACGCATCCCTAGGACAGAAAGCCCTGGCTACCCAACCTCAGGGTGCATCCGCCTGGCAGAAAGCAGGGTGGGGCGGGGCTCAGGAGAGAGGGTCTTTGGCTGGGAAGGCCTCGTTCACCCTCACAGAGTTAGAGCACCTGCTATACGAAGGGCACCAAGACCGCAAGGCCAGGTTCTGCCTTGAGCGGCATACAGCGGTTTTGGGACATGCTTTCTATGTGCCTGGACAAAGGGAGTGAGTGGTCCTAGGGATATCTAAGGGGGTCAGACAAGGTTGAATCCCACCTTTACCAATTTTTATCTGTGCGACTTTGGGCCAGCAGTGTCTAACCTTCCCGAGCCTTAGTTTCTCCATCAAAAAGGAGCAAATCATGGCCACCTTGAGGGTCATGGGGAGCATTAGGGATAACAAGCGTGAGGGCATCCAGGTTCCCTGCCACCGTTGCCACTGTTCACAGAGGCTCCCACAGCACAGGCTCCACTCTGGTGTGTGAAAGCCTCCCTTTCTCACCCTTACTTCCTACACTCCATCCTCTGCATTCCCACCTGCAGCCCCAGACTCAGCTGCACAGACGGGAGGCCAGCAGGAGAGCACCCACCCAGGGGTCCAGGCCTGAGTCCTGACCACCTCCCAAAAGGCTTGTCCAGTGCCCAGCACCCCTCTGTGTGAGCCAGCCCTCATCCCCCGTGCTGTGTAGGCAGACTTTGACTAAAAGGAGCTTTGCTCATAGAGGCACCGCTGTGCATAAGGAGATGGGTAAATAGGCCAGCCAGTGCCTGCCAAGAGAGGCCCACTGAGTGGCAGAGATGGGTGTCACGTGGGGAGAGCAGAGGAGGCTCCTGGGGCCACAGCAGGAAGGAGGCTTCCTGGGGGAAGGCAAGGTGCAGGGGGAGGAACAGCAGCCGGCAATGCATCAATGTAGGAGAGGTGCTGAGTGCTGAGAAAGGAAGGGAGGTCTTTGCTCTAACTCTGTAAATCTAAAATTGTTCTAAAATATAGAAGTTGGTTTTAAAAAATAGTCAATTGCAAACAAAGCAGAAAACAAAGAAGGAAGGAGGAAAAGAGAGAGTGTAGCATCCGACTTTGACCTTGATCCAATCTGTAGTGACAGCCAGCGCCAAGCAACTCTGCACACCAGCCAGGTGTTCACACCAACCCTGAACAACGTTTCCAGGTGTCCAGGGTCATCTTCGGAGGCTGCGAGAAGCAGAAAATGCCATGCTCCCAGCCACAGGAGCGCTGGCAAGACTCCCAGGCCTTCTGACTCCCTTTCCAGGTTCCTGGGTCCCGCCTTCACCCAATGGGCCCCTCTGGCATAGACCTGGCATATCCTGGGGCAAAGCTTTACTTAGAGCCATTTCCCATCTGCCTGCTGGCAATTGTTTTACAGCAGTTTCAGATTTCCACAGTTAGTACAAAGACCTTCCTTCCTTTCTCAACAAGTCTGTTCCCAGAGGGCAAGATCCAGCCGGCCTGTTTCTGCATCCTCTCCTGCACTTAGCCTAGTGCCTGGCACAGAGTAGTAGGTGCTTAAGAAATGTTTGCTCAATGAATTAATTAAGACAAGCTAAGAGGGAATAAAGCCATTTTCACCTTGCTGATTTTCCAAACGATATTCTCGAGACCAGCCAAGTGCCGCAGCCTCCCTGGGGACCCTGCTTCCCGCTCAGCCTCCCCAGGTGCCACAGCTCCCTCTGCCAGAGGCATGTGTCTTCTTCCAGGGCTGGCCATGAGCCCCCACAGCCTGCGGCCAGCCTTGGCCTACGGCCTCCTGCCATTTGGCTCAGGCCAGTGGATGCTACTGGGGAGAGGTTAGGCAGGAAGGAGCAGGAAGCTGAGCCGGAGAGAGCACCAACCTGCCTGGCCTCCCCAGGCCATCACTGTCCAGGACAACCTTAAGAGGAGGCACGCAGGCAGAGTGCAGTGGCTTATGCCTGTAATCCCAGCACTTTGGGAGGCGGAGGCTGGCGGATCAATTGAGGTCAGGAGTTCAAGACCAGCCTGGCCAACATGGCGAAACCCATCTCTATTAAAAATACAAAAATTAGCCAGGAGTGGTTCTGCACACCTGTAGTTCCAGCTACTCAGGAGGCTAAGGCAGGAGAATCACTTGAACCTGGGAGGTGGAGGTTGCACTGAGCTGAGCTCACGCCACTGCACCCCAGCCTGAGTGACAGAGCGAGGCTCCATCTCAAAAAAACGAAAAAAGGAGGGATGCATGAAGATCCCACTCAGATGGGCCACGGACCCTGATCCCTGAGCCCCAGCCTAGAGGCTCTGGAGGCCACATACCTGTGTGGCCTTGTCCAAATCACCAGCCACTCACTCAGCCCAGTTTCCTTAGCTGAAAAACCAGGGCACCTGCCTTCCAGAATTCACCATCCATTCAACTAGCATTAGTTAGACTGGACAAGGTGACAGGCCTGAACTTGTCCCCTGGCTCAGACATTCACTAGCTGTGTGGGCTTGAATGAATCACGGAAACTGTCTGTGCCTCAGTCTTCTCACCTGCAAAGTGGATATAAGACTCATCTAACATTTCTGTGAAGACTAAAAGTGACACGCAGCAAGCACTCACTACAGTGCACAGTGTGTGCAACGTCTGCATACAAGTGCTTACTAAATGTGAGTTTTGTTATTATCACCACTGCTGCTGCTGTTACCACCACCACCATCAGCTGCTGTGTGCCAGGCACGGAGCCGCTGAAAAGCACAAGGCAGGACCTCTGCCCTCCACAGCCTCCGTGTCCAGACTCAGAGGACAAAATGAGACCCAAAATAAAGAGCAGCAGCAGCTAAATTAATGAAAGAAAGCAAAGGCTCGAGGATCCGGGCCCCTGGTCTCCAGCGTGAGATGAGTGGCAGGGTCAGGGGAGAAGCTGGGGACCAGCAAGATTCCCAAATGCTCTGGCTTGTCTTGGCAGGGAAGACTCAGGCAGGGTCATGTGGCCATCTCCTCCCTGATTCTGTGTGCCCCCGAGGGTCAGGAGGCTGTATGGGGTGGGTGGGAGATTTTCCACCTGGCTCTGTCTGCCCCTCCTCTTCAGCTAGGGAATGTTACAATCAGAGCTGGGCTGGCCAGGCTGGCCCCAGGGCCCTCACCCTCTCCACAGCTTCTGATCAGTGCCCACCAGGACTGTGGGGCTGACATACACCCAAATGCCCAGTGTCATTGCTTGGGGCAGCTGACATTCCCAGTGGCCTTTGTCTGACTGAGACTACTCCTGTCTCCACTGTTTGTGGGGGAGAGATCGTGGCCCTCTGAAAGCCCACAATCCTAGAATGCTGAAGGGCCTCAAGAACATCTTCTAATTTCTTCATTTCCCAAAGGAAGCACTCAAGGCCCAGCGAGGGGCAGTGTCTTGCCTGGGATCACACAGAGGCACAACTAGAACCACACCCCAGGTCTTCTGACTTCCATCTTGGCGTGAAGAGTCCTGGGGCGGCCAAGTGCAGCAGAAAAAACTGCCTTTAATGTCAAGTTTGATTCTAGCATTTATGGCCTGAGATAAAACACTGTCTCTCTGAGCCTCGGGTTCCACATCTGTAAAATAAGAATAACAATCACACCTCCTTTATAGGAGAGCAATGCACGCTCAAACAATGGAATGGATAGAGATTGCTTTGTAAATGATAAGTCCTGCAAAATGAAATACAAGGAATTATTATTCTGGAACTTGGAGCACAGCACCTATTAAGGATTCAAAAACGTCTGCTGGTTGAGTGGAGGAATGTGTGAAGGATGATGAGTAATGAACAAAGGGCCCAGAGCACTGATTTGTTTAGGTGGGTGGGATCGAGGAAGGCTTCAGAGAGGGGGTGACTTTTGAAAAATGGGCTTCGATAAAGGAGTAGAAGCCCATCAGGGAGAACAAAGAGCACCAGCAGTGTCCAGAAATGTGAAAAGGGGGCTCCCCTAAGAGCTGCTGATACCATATCCACAGCCAGGTTTAGGCACCAAACGCTGCTCAAAATGTACCCCTCTCCTCGGGGCCTCTGCATGGTACATGGAATAGGAGGAGCTAGCAATTTATTCAATGCTAAAATATAACTTTTCAGGGAGGAAGAGACATTAGGGATCTTCTAATCTAACTTCTCTTTTGAAGTTAAGAAAACTGAGATAAGAAAACTGACTCAGATAAGCCTCAGGGAGCTGATGTGCCTTATCAAATATCCTGCAGTAGGCTTAGCAAACTAGGACCTATGGGCTGAATCTGGCCCACCACCTGTTGCTGTCAATAAAGTTTTATTGGAACACGAAATTTGCCATGCTCATCATCACATAGTATCCATGGCTGCTTTCTTGGTTCTATGGCAGAGTCAAGTAGTTGCAAGAGATTGTAGATTCATAAAGCCTAAAATACTTACTATCTGGCTCTTTACAGGAAACAATTCACTGACCCTTGTCCTACAGCAAGGTAACAGCAGAGCTAGGATGGGACCCAGGCCTCCTGACTCCTAGTGCTTTGTAATTCTTATGCACCATCACCCTCTGGGCCCTGCCTTGCCCCCAAAACACTGCCCACGGGGTGAGATTTCAGGCAGCCAGGCTCTGGGTCCACACCTAGGCTGACCTCCGCTGCTCCTCAGACCCAGCAGGGCTTCCAGCTGGGAGTAATTCATCCCTTTTGGGGACTGTGGCAAGGGGATGTCAACACACCCCTGCTTCTCCTCAATGGGCTCAACAGAAAGGCCAGGGAGTGGAAGTGTGTAAGACTCAGGCCAGCCAGATGCCAGTGTCATGGACAGGGCCTTGAAAAAAGCATGTGGGGGAGAACTGGCACCTCAGCCATCCACGGAGAGGGCCAAGTCCGCTTTCAATTGTGCTGTGGAATTCCTTTCACAATGCCAGGCTGTTCCTGGTGGATTCATTTAATTAAAACCCCACCAGATCCAATCTGTTAGAAGCTCTGAGCGCACAGATGCCCTGTCCAGCTGGTCATGAGGACGCAGACAGGCCATAGGCCTGGGCCATGGCAACTGGCTCAGTGGCTGGCTTAGAACAGGCCCCACTGGCCCTGCCCAGGACCCCCAGGATCACTGGCTGGTGATGTGACACTGCCCCCCTTAGACCTCACTCTCTGCTTATCCGCTGTGTCTCCATTCTGTTCAAACCTCAGGCTCATTTCTGATGCCTCCCTCTCCGTAAGTCATTCATTCAACAGAAATTGATGAAGTGGCAGCTCCGTACCAAGGCCCCTTCCAGGTGTGGGGGATTGACTAGCAAACAGAAGAGATGAGGACCCCTGTCCTCATGAGGCTTACAGTTTCACCCAAGAATGCAGGCCATCTCGCACACCATGCATCCACTCTCCTCCCCTCACCCCTTCCTCTCCTCTCCTTTCTCAGCCTGTCGTCCCCACCAGGCCTGAGCACTTGACAACTAGACCATGCTGAGGCCCCCACTGGAGCCTCCTGCCTCCGTCTCCCACAGCCACCCCCCTGCCCAGGGATGCCAGGCGTTCAGCTCAATATCTCTCTTAGCACAACCCTCCCCTGCTCAAGAGCCATCTGTGGCTCCTCATTGTCTTAACATGAAGACTTCATTCCTGAACCCACCCTTCAAAGCTCCTCAAATATTGGCCCCTTTCCGCCTTGCCAGTCTTCACTTTTCAACTGTACTTCCTGCTCCGAGAACACCAGAAGCATCTGTGCTGTTGTTAGGTTTCTAATATTCATCATTTCTACTTACAAAAGTAATAGTTTTTTGTAGTATAGAATTTATAAGAAGAAAATTAAAATTAATCATGAGCCCATTATTCCGGGATAAGCTATGTGAGCTTTAGAATATTTCCTTACAGCTGTATATGTGTGTGTACACATACAAAATGTATATGTGTATATACATTACTTTTTTGAAACAGGTCTCCCTCTGTCACCCAGGCTGGAGTGTAGTGGTGCAATCACAGCTCACCGCAGCCTCGACCTCCCAGGCTCAGGTGATCCTCCCACCTCAGCCTCTCCAGTAGCTGGGACTACACCTGCACGCCACCATGCCTAGCTAATTTTTTTGTTTTTTTCTAAGGATGAGTCTCACTGTGTTGCCCAGGTTGGTCTTGAATTCCCGGGCTCAAGCGATCCTCCCGCCTCAGCCTCCCCAAATGCTGGGTTTACAGGCAAGAATGGTGTGCCCAGCCACATCTTTCATATTTTCATGTTACATGGGATCCCACAGTATAGAAAGCATTGTCTCCTACTCTTTCAATTTAACATGATGTGGTAGTTTTCTATGTAATCAAGAGACTTCTCAAGCACAGCACTTTAATGGCTGCACAATATTCCACCACATAAATACACCTTAATATGTTTAACCACCCTATTGGTGGACATGTGGATTGCTTACAATTTTTCACAATGAAAATGCTGCTATAAACATCCTTGTTCATAAATCTTTGTTCTGATCTCTGGTTATTTTCTGAGCAGAGATTCCTAGAAGTGGCACTGCAGGGCCACCGGGCAGACACAGTTCTAAGGTTCTTGATGTGTATCATGCAGCTGACTTTCTGAGAGAGTCCGCCAGCCCCCACCCATCCCCATTTGGGAGCACACCCGCCAGTCCCACACAGGTGTATTTTCTGTGGCCTTAACATGTCATGTGTCATCCTAACACTGTATACTTGCCTCAGTAGCTCCACTCATCAGAACTCTGCAATTTCCCATCCACCCTTCAGAGCTCAGAGCAAATGCCACCTCCTCCATGAAGCCCTCCCTGATACCCCAACTAAAGTTCCCTATCTCCAGCTCTCCTTCAGCCTCTGTCTTAAATCCCTCCTAAAACATTCCCCACTTTTGCCACGCATTTTAATAATTCGTGTAATAATAACCTCTACTTTATTTGGGGCACTGCAGTTTTCAAAGTGCTTCCACTGAGAGGTTTCATTTGATTCAATGACAGATGGAAAGTGTTTTAAGGTCAGGGACCTCATCAATAGAACATCTAGGTCTATTTCTCCTGGCCACATCACCAGCTCAAGTCCAGCACAACCTCAGGCTAGCCCTTGTATAACAGAAGTGTTTAAGCAGCCTTTGTTATTCCCTTGGCCTATGAGAACAGACTTCAGGATGCTCCCATCTGCAGCATGAGGCAGTAAAAGATGACATGAGGGCCCTGGATCCCAGTCCCAGCTGTGTCACTGAGCTGCTGTGACCTCGGGCTAGTCCCTGCACCTCTCTCAGCTTCAGTTTATCCATCTATAAAATGAGTAGGGGCCGAGCGTAGTGCCTCACACCTGTAATCCCAGCACTTTGGGAGGCCAAGAGGGGGTGTGGATCACGAGGTCAGGAGTTCAAGACCAGCCTGGCCAATATGGTGAAACCTTGCCTCTACTAAAAATGCAAAAATTAGCTGGGCATGGTGGCGCACACCTGTAGTCCCAGCTACTTGGAGGCTGAGGCAGAAGAATCGCTTGAACCCGGGAGGCAGAGGTTGCAGTGAGCCAAGATCATGCCACTGCACTCCAGACTGGGCGACAGAGTGAGATTCCGTCTCAAAAAAAAAAAAAGTGGGTTGAACTACGTAAGTTGTCACACCAGGACTGATCACTCCTAAGGTCCCTATCCCCAGGCACCCAGAGCAGCCCTGGGGTGCCTCTGAGGGCCCCTGTACAAAGCCAGCCTCTGGGATGGGCCAGAGGGAGCTGGCCAGGGAGGCAGGCCTGGCTCTAGGCCAGGCTGTGTCTGCAAACACTGACCTTGGCTGCCGCAGGGATTTTCCATGACACCAGCACCCTCCCTCTGAGCTCCCTGCCTCGCACATAGGCCTGGGGAGGGTGGGGGATGGGGGCTTTGAGGGTTTGTCCTACATCGGAGGCCCCCAAATCAGTACTAGGGCCACCTACGGATGGGAGGCAGATCAAGGTGAGAGAGGGGAGAGCAGTGGGCCCAGGAGTGGGGAGTCTGGGAGGAAGGATGGGTCAGGGAGAGAAACTGCTGGGGGTAGCTGGGGGAAGAGCTGGGAGAGGAGATGGGACGATGGGAAGAGAGGCCTTGGGAAGGGGCAGAGCAGAAGAAGTGGATGGGTGCTCCGCTTCAGAGCTGTTCTTTCCAGGAGCTCTGGCCTGAAGGGAAACAAACTCCAGACCCCGTTCTGTACACCGGCCCCACCCCCACCCCAGCTCCATGAGACTCGGTGGTTCCCAGGCCTAACTAGGGGCTTGGCCAGGCCCAGCGCAGGGGGATTCCTTCTAAGCCTTGCAGCTGACCTCATTTTGAAGAGGCTAGGGTCCACAGTGAGGGCAGGAGTGATGAGTCACCCGAAGCCCTCCTGCCAAGGGCCACCTTCCGTCCTCATCCTGGGTGTCTAAGGGGTGGTTTCTCATCACCATCCCAGACATCAGAGTCCTTCAGAAATGGGGCCTCTGGGTTCTGCAGCCCTTGCTGGGCAGCTGCCCCCACCCTAGGCCTGTGCTGGACACTGAGAGGACAAGCCAGCCCTGCAGGACTCCTCTGTAGACCTGAGTGCCCAAATGCAGGGTGGGGGACTGAAAGGGGCAGAGGGAAGAGAGGCCCCTCCAGTGCCCAGAGAAGGTTCCCAGAAGGTTCCTGGGAAAGGCGGTGTCTGAGCTGCATCTCACAGGACGAAGGAGAGCACCTGCGCCCTCCTCCCATGTCCACCAAGCTGCAGTTCCTCCCTCCTCCTCCTCTCTCCTCCCGCAGGACCTGGGCACACAGCAGAGGCTCCTTCTGCCTCATCTCCTTTAACATGCCAATTAGGCTCCTCGGAGCCTACAGTCCCACTTCCTGGCTCCACACCGCTGCCATCCCCACAGGGGCGGCTCCCTGTCTGTGCCTCAGGCCCCTGAGGGGCTGGTTCCTCCTGCGCCCTCCCCTAGGTGCCCTCTGAGCCCAGCTGCCCGCTGCCATCCAGCAGGGGAGCCCGGCCTTCCTCAGGGCCTTCCCTGTTTCTTGCAGCCCCCAGAGCTGCCTCTATCTCCACGAAGCCCACATCCTTCTGGCGGCCACACCAGGCCCAAGCCACACTGAGGTCACCCATGCACCCATGCACTTCAGCATCAGCCCAGAGTTCATGGCCTCTGGGCACCTCAGGCCACAGGTCCCTCATCCGTCTTCCCTCCAGACAAACATTAGCCCAGCCATTGCCTATTTACATTAGATAACTAGGTCAGCCTGGAGACAGGCACAGCTGGCATTGCCAAGGGCTGTGGTTTCTAATCTACAGAAGGGCTGGGCCACCCAGAGAAGGAGATCAAAGAATCATAACATTAGAGACCTGGGGGAAGAACCTTAGAGGTTCCTGAGGCTGCACGGGAGCAATTCCCAAACGGTGCTCCCAGGAACACTTGCTCGGCCATGTGCGCTATGAGAAAAGTGCCCTACGGTCAAGGAAGTGGGAAGACAGGCACCTTTTCCTGACCGTGATCGACCTTGCACGTGAACACATGCATAGCCCTGCCCTGAGAAAGCCTATGCTCAAATCAAACGACAGTGACTCCTGTTAAATTCAGCATTTTCCCGGTTTAATTGAACCAAGCAGCTCTTCTCATCCCACAGTTGTTAACATTCCGTGGAGCTGGCATTTCAGAAAAACAACTTGAGTCAACACTGATCATAGAATGTTGGCACTGAAAGGAACTTTAAAGATCATCAAATCTTGGTGCTCCCCAAAATATTCATATTAACAATTAATATTTATTGATCTCCTAAGCACTTTAAGTCTAATAACTCAATCAAGTCCCCACACCAAGTCTATGAAGTGAGTACTTCCTTATTGCCATTTTACAGATGAGAAAACTGAGGCACAGTGGATTAAGCAATGTGGCCCAAGATAAAGTTGTTTGGCTTCAGAGCCTATGACCTTCCCTACTCCCCTAAACTGCAGAGATCCTCTCCCTGTGTTTAGTATTTCAAACATGTAACAGTAACTTAACTCCATCTCAAAGAGTCAATTCCCTCAAGCTAATCAGATGTTCTGACTGGCAGATGTGTCCTTAATTAATTTTGATGGAGAAAGAAATTAATTATGACTCTAACAATGATTTATTCAGTGCCTGCTCTAGAGAGTATCCACGCTACACTGGTCACCACATCGAACTTCATAAATAAAATCTTTCCAAATTTTGACTCTGCCGGGCGCGGTGGCTCACGCCTGTAATCCCAGCACTTTGGGAGGCCGAGGCGGGTGGATCACGAGGTCAAGAGATCGAGACCGTCCTGGTCAACATGGTGAAACCCCGTCTCTGCTAAAAATACAAAAATTAGCTGGGCATGGTGGCACGTGCCTATAGTCCCAGCTACTCGGGAGGCTGAGGCAGGAGAATTGCTTGAACCCAGGAGGCGGAGGTTGTGGTGAGCCGAGATCGTGCCATTGCACTCCAGCCTGGGTAACAAGAGCTAAACTCCGTCTCAAAAAAAAAAAAAAAAAAAAAAAAAAATTTTGACTCTATGAATGGGTGAGTAAACAGAGAAAACAATAAAAGGTAGTGGGAAAAGGTGGGCGCCTCATCTCTTGCCCCATCTTCCAGGTCACAGATGAGGAAACCTGAGGCCCAGAAGGAACTTGCCAAGACACAAAGCTGTCTTTGAACAGGGTCAGGTCAGACCCTAGGTCTCCTGACTCCTAGCCCCATGCCCATTCCTCTGCCCAAGGCTGTGGCCAGCTAGGCCAGGGGTAGGAGGTCAGGCAAGCAAGCATAGGAGGCCAGTGGGGAACAAGCAGCCACGCCCAGTCCAGCCAAGGCCATGGCCAAGGGCTCGGAGTGGCTGCTTATGCTTCGACTAGAAGGAAATAAACTACATGGAGAGAAAGACCAGTAAAAGGGAGGGCCAGGCCCAACCCCACTCCCACACCCCCATCCTCACCCCACATCACCCTGGAAGACAGCTTCAGCCAGTGTCTGACCTCCTTGGTGATTCTGGGAGGAAAACAGAGGAACTGAGGTGGCCCAGGGTTTGTATCCGACCTCTCAGTTTTCCTGCTGCCCTAAAATATTTACACTAATAATTAATTTTTATGTCCAGCCACCTGGCTTCCCTAGGTGGATTCTGTGCCTCCAACCAGGTTCCCAGGCCATCTCTTAGCTGAGTTGCTCCCAAATAGGAGCTACTGGACCATGGTCGAATGAAGAGGCATAATTGTGGTCATACCTGAGCCGGGGCAGTGGACAGAGCACTGGTTTTAGAACCAAGTATCCTGGGTTATAGTCCTAGTTCTGCCATCCACAAGCTGTGTGACCTTGAACAGATTGCTTTCCTTCTCTGGGCCTCCATTTCCTCATCTGTGCAAAGACTGGACCAAATGATGGCTAAGGGTATTTCTGGCCCTAAGAACCTTTAAACCTATGTTGGATTCAGGGAAAGGAGGCTGGGAGAGGAGGTATAGACAGTCCCGGTCGTTTTCTGAGAGGCAGTGGCTAGAGTCTCCTGGTCGGAACACATGCTCTGGCTGATGAGTCCAGCAGATACTGCAAGAAAGAGTCCTCAGAGAGTCAGCCCCAGAGAAGCCTCTGTGTGCATGGATGCCACGTAAGGACAGACATAGCCCCTCACCCAGAGACTCGAAGGGCTGGACAGAGAAGAGAAGATAGAGAACACCTTTTGCCCCCTCACTTGTAAAGCCAAGCCCGACGTGGGCAAGGATGAGGCAGGCAGCGGGCCTCTTGGCAGCCAGACGGGTCTTGCCAAACTCCCACTTACTTCCCAGAAGCTCCAGGGTCCCCTGGGAGTGGCTCCACCCAGCTGGCAACCCTCCGAGTTGGGCACCCATGTCAGCAGGTCCTCACACTCCCTTGTCCTTTCACCCAGTGACAATAGGACAGGAGATGGGCGGGGGGTGCACCCTGGGCCCGATACTTGGAGAAGCGTCTGTCTGCCTGAGCATGGCCCTCCTGTTACCACCTCTGCTGCATCCAGCGCAGGGCAATGCCTGAAGCCGATGCCCAAGTGAAATGCTCTCCTCCCAAGGCCTCCCCGCCTGGTCTCCCTTTCTGGGTGATGCATTGGCTCCCATGTACCGGAATGAATGCTGAGTCAGAAAGGCCCAGTGGCCTTGGCCAACCCACAAGGCCTCTCTGGACTTCATGACCCCAACTGTAATATAGAGACAGTCATAATAGTGATCTTGTAAGAAGTTTTTGAGAATTAAGTTAAAAATACATCTGAAGGATAAGAACTTATTCTTGCGGGGCGCAGTGGCTCATGCCTGTAATCCCAGCACTTTGGGAGGCCAAGGCAGGCAGATCACGAGGTCAGGAGATCAAGACCATCCCGGCTAACAGGGTGGAACCCTGTCTCTACTAAAAATCTAAAAAATTAGCCAGGTGTGGTGGCGCGTGCCTGTAGGCCCAGCTACTTGGGAGGCTGAGGCAGGAGAATCGCTTGAACCCAGGAGGCGGAGGTTGCAGTGAGCCAAGATCACACCATTGCACTCCAGCCTGGGTGACAGAGCAAGACTCCATCCAAAAAAAAACAAAAAACAAAAAAACACCCTTACTCTTTTTTTTTTTTTTTGAGACGGAGTTTCGCTCTTGTTACCCAGGCTGGAGTGCAA
>PVKV010026920.1:0-27197 GCA_004027835.1 Alouatta palliata
ACATGGATGAACCTGGAAGCCATCATTCTCAGCAAACTGACACAGGAACAGAAAACCAAACACCGCATATTCTCACTCATAGACGGGTGTTGAACAATGAGAACACATGGACACAGGGAGGGGAGCATCTCACACTGGGGTCTGTTGGGGGGAAAAAGGGGAGGGACAGCAGGGGGTGAGGAGTTGGGGAGGGATAGCACGGGGAGAAATACCAGATATAGGTGATGGGGAGGAAGGCAGCAAATCACACTGCCATGTGTGTTCCTATGTAACAATCTTGCATGTTCTTCACATGTACCCCCAAACCTAAAATGCAATAAAAAGTATATAAAAAAAAAGAGGATTATTTTTTTTTAATAATTCAATATTAAATATATCTGTCATATAAAAAAAAAAGAAAGATATCACTGCATACATATGTATATTCGTGGTATACATATGGGACATGTACACCATGGGACAAATGGGACATGCTGTATATATTCGTTTGCAACTTACCTGTTTCCCTTAATATATCATAGTTATAGTTCTGTGCTAAGTACATATAATTATAACTTGTGTTTTTTCATCTTAGACATTACATGGTTATAATGTGGCTGTATAATATTTTATCTTCTTTTTATTAACATTGTTATTTTTCTTTGTATTTTTACTTCCTTTTTTTTCTATTGTAAACAGTACTATAGTGAATATTATAATAATATTTTAAGTACTCACATTTTTATACATGTAGTCTAAATTGCTAGAATTTGAAATGTGGGCTCGCAATACATTTATACTTTATTTTTATTGAAGCATAATATTTACACATATTGATGGGTTACATGTGATATTTTGTTATATGAACAGTGTAATGATCAAGCAAGGGTATTTGGAATGTCCATCTCCTCAAGTATCATTTCAATGTGTTGAAAACATTCCCAGTCTTCTCTTTATCTATTTTGAAATATGCAATACATTGTTGTTAACTACTAGTCACTCTTCTCTGCTGTCAAATATTAGAACATATTCCTTCTGTCTAACTGTATATTTCTACTATTTAACCAACTTTTCTTCACCTACTTCACCCCTTTCTACTTGGGTATCAATCATTCTATTCTTTACCTCCATGAGACCAAAATTTTTGGCTCTGTCATTATTGAGACCATGCAATATTTGTTGTTCTGTCCCTGGCATATTTCACCTAACATCATGACCTCCAGTTTCATCCATGTTGCTTTAAGTGACAGATTTTTTTTTTTCCTATAACTGAATACTATTTCATTGTGTGTATATACCATGTGTTTTATTCATTTATCTGTTGATAAACTCTTAAATTGATTTCATATCTTTGTGATTTTGAAGAGTGCTGCAGTAAATATGGGCATAGAGATATCACTTTCATATATTGATTTATTTTCCTTTGAATAAATACCCAGTAGTGGGATTATTAGATCATATGATAATTCTACTTTTAAACTGTTTTTGGAGAAATCTCCAAGCTGCCTTCCATAGTGTATATACTAATTTACATTCCCACCAACAGTGTATAAAAGCTCCCTTTTCTTCCCATCCTCACCAGCATCTGTTAATTTTTTGTCTATTTAGTAATAGCTGTTCTAATTGGGATAAGATAACGTCTCACTGCAGTCTTGATTTGCATTATCCCCATGATTAGTGGTGTTGAGTGTTTTGTTATATGCTTTTTGATTGTTTGGGTATCTTCTTTTAAGAAATGCCCATTCATGCACTTTGCCTACTTTTGTTTTTGAGACAGACTTGCTTTGTTTCCCAGGCTGGATTGCTGTGGCATGATCGCAGCTCACTGCAACCTCTGCTACTGGGTTTAAGTGATTCTTGTGCCTCAGACTCCTGAGTAGCTGGGATTACAAGCAAGTGTTGCCACACCCAGCTATTTTTTTTTTTTTTTTTTTTTTTTTTTTTTTTTTTTTTTTTTTTTTTTTTTTTTTTTTTTTTTTTTTTTTTTTTTTTTTTTGGTAGTGACAGTTTTGCCACGTTGGCCAGGCTGGTCTCAAACTCCTGGCCTCAAGATTCTGCCCATCTCAGCCTCCTGATGTGCTGGGATTACAGATGTGAGCCACCGTGCCTCGCCTATGTCCACTTTTTAATGAGATTATTTTGTGTGTGTGGTTGGTTGGTTTACTGTTGAGTTGTTTGAGTTCCTTATATATTCTAGGTACTTGTGCCTTGTCAGCTGAATAGTTTGTAAATATTTTATTTTATTTAGCACTTTGTCTCTTAACTCTGACTTTTTTCTTTGTTGTGTAGCTTTTTAGTTTAATATAGTCTCATTTGACTATTTATGATTTTGTTGTCAGTTATTTTGAAGTTTTAGCCACAAAATCGTCATCTATATGAATGTCCTAAGGTGTTTCCCCTATGTTTACTCCTAGTAGTTTGAGAGTTTCAGGTCTTATGTTTAAGTCTTTAGTGCATCTTGAGTTGATTACTTTGTATGGTGAGAAATATGGACCCAGTTTTATTCCTCTACCCATGTGAATATGTAATTACTCCAGCATCATTCACTAAAAAGTGTGTCCTTTCCATAGTGTACATTCCTGATGCCTTTGTTAAAAATCAGTTGGCTGTAAACTTGTGGATTTATTTCTGGATTTTCTACTCTATTCTCTGACTATGTGTATTTTTTATCCCAGGACGATGGTGTTTTGGAGGCAACAGCCTTGTGTGATATTTTGAAGTCAGATTGTGTTATGCCTCTAGCTTTTTTCTTTTTGCTCAAGATTGCTATGGCTATTCATGGCATTTTTTTTTTGTACCATACAAATTGTATTTTTTTCTATTAATGTGAAAAATGGCATTGGTATTTTCGTAAGGATCACATTGAATCTGCAGACTGCTTTGGGCAGTGTAAGATTTTTCAACAATTTTAAATCTTCCATCCCATGTACATGAGATATTGTTTTCATTACTTTGTGTCCTCTTCAATTTATTTCATTAGTGTGTGTAGTTTTCTTTGTAGATGTATATCACCTTCTTTGTAAGATTATTCCCAGTGCTTTGGTTTGTTTCTTTGTAGCTACTGTAAATCACATTTCCTCCTACAGTAACTAAACAACATGAAACTGGGTACAAAAACAGAGATACAGACCAATGGAACAAAATAGAGAACCCAGAAATAAAGCCACACATTTGCAATCATTTGATCTTTGACAAAGTCAACAATAATAAGCAATGGGAAAAAGACTTCCTTTTCAGTAAATGGTCCTTAGATAACTGGCTAGCCAGAGGAAAATACTGGACTCCTACCTTTCACCACACAGAAAAATTTCACTCAAGATGAACTAAAGACATAAATGTAGACCTCAAACTAAAAAAAAATCTTATAAGAAAACCTAGGAAATGCCCCTTTCAAATAATAATTATTTTGGCTAAGTGGCAAAGGAAACCAAATCAGTTACAACAAAAACAAAAATTGAAAAGTGGGATGTAATTAAACTAAAGATCACCAACACAGCAAAAGAAATTATCAACAGAGTAAACAGACAACTTACAGAAAGAGAGAACATATTCAGAAACTATGCATCTGACCAAGTTCTAATATCCAGAATCTATGAGGAATTTAGACTAATCAAAAATAAAAACAATCCCTTTTAAAATGGACAAAAGACATGAATAAAAATGTGAAAGAAGAAGACATACACATAGCCAACAAACATGTGAAAAACATGCCCATCATCACTAATCATCAGAGAAATGCAAATCAAAACCACAATGAGATACCATCTCACACCAGGCAGAATAGCTATTATTAAAAAGTCAAAAATAACAGATGCTGGCAAGGGTGCAGAGGAAAGGGAACACATAAATTTTTGGCAGGAATACAAATTAGTTGAGCCATTGTTGAAAGCCATTTTGAGATTTCTGAAAGAACTTAGAGCAGAGCTACCATTCAATCCAGCAATCCCTTTACTGGGTATATATCCAAAAGAAAATAAATCATTCTACCAAACACACACACTTGTATGTTCATCGCTGGGCTTATCACTGGTTTCGCTGTATTCCATAGGTTTTGGTATATTGGGTTTTAATTTTCATTTGTTTCAAGACATCTGTTGATTTTTCTCCTTAATTTCTTTGTTTATCCAGTGGCCATTCAGGAACATGTTGTTTAATTTTCATTTATTTGTAGTATTTCACAGGTTTCTGTTTCTGACTCTTAGATTTAATCTGTTTTTATTCTGAGATGATACATTATATGATTTAAATTTATAAAAATTTGTTTTGTTTTGTGTCCTAACACATGGAATATATGGAGAATATGCCTTGTGCTGATAAGAAAATTTTTATTTTGTAGTTGTTAGGTGAAATGTTCTGTGACTTTCTGTTAAGATCCATTTGGTGTGATGTGCAGCTTAAATCCAAAGTTTCATTTTTTCAATTATTAGTCTAGAAGATGGGTCTAATGCTGGAAGCAGAGTGTCTAATTCTCACACTATTATTTTATTAGAGTTTATCTCTCCATTTAGATATGATAATATTTATTTTATGTATTCTGTATACCTATTGCTCTGGTGTTGGGTGCATATTTGCTTAATTTTTTTATATTATCTTGCTGAATTGTATTATTATTATATAGGAACATTGTTGATCTCTTTTAATGACTTTTAAAGTCTGTTTTACCTGCAATAAGTATAGCTACTCTATTCAGTTGTGGTTTCTATTTGCATGAAATATCTTTTTCCATTGTTTACTTTCTGTCTGGATGTGTCTTTATGGGTGAGAACAGTTTCTTGTAGGAAATATGTATTTGGGCCATTTTTATCATTTATTCAGCCAGTTTATCTTTTAAAGTGGAAGGCTTCATTCATTTACATCCAAATTTTATTAATATGAGAGCTTATTCTTATTATTTTATTAATTGATTTCTGGTCATTTTGTATATCCTTCATTCCATTCTTTCTCTTTCACTTAACATTGTTGTTTGGTGGTTTTCTATAGTGGTAAAATTTGAGTCATTTCTCTTTCTCATTTGTGTGTTTGCTCTACCAGCGGGCTTTATACTTTCTTGTGTTTTTAATGATGATACTGTTCTTTCATTTCCAGTGTAGGAGTCTCTTAAGCATTATTTTTTGGGTCCATCTAGTGGTGGTAAATGCCCTAAGCTTTGTCTTATCTGGAAAGACTTTATTTCTCCTTCGCTTATAAAGGAAAATGTTACTGGGATAATATTTTCCTGGCAATTTGTTTTATCTTCCAGCACTTTGAATATATCATTCATTCTCTTTTTGCCTGTAATGTTTCAGTGGAGAAAGCTGCTGTTAGTCTGATGGGCCTCTCTTCTAAGTGATTAGATACTTTTCTTTTGATGTTTCTAGAATTCTCTGTTTCAGACTTGTGATAGTTTGATTCCAATGTGCTACTGGGAAGACATTCTTGAAATGTGTCTGTTTGTGGTTCTCAGAAATTTCTGTATCTGGATATCTAAATCTCTTGCTAGACTTTAGAAGTTTTCAGCTATCATTTTGTAAAATAGATTTACCAGCCTTTTTGTTTTCTACTGATCTTCTGGGCAACCAAAATTGGAATATTTTGTCACTTTATAGTGTCCCATATGTTATGTAGGCTTTGTTAGTTCTTTTTTTTTTTAAATTCATTTTTGTTTATTTTTGTCTTATTGGGTTATTTCAAAACACCTGTAGTCATGTTCTGGAATTAATTCTTCTACTTGTTTTTGTCTATTCGTGAAGACTTTGCATGTATTTTATATTTTACTTAATAAATTGTCCTATTCCAGAATTTCTGCTTGTGTTTTATTTGTAATATTTATCTCCTTGGTACATTTCTCATTCATGTTCTAGATTTCTCTAATTTTTTTCTGCTATTTGTTCTGCATTCTGTTGCATCTCACAGATTTTCTCTAATATAATTATTTTAAATTATTTTTCTAAGACTCTATAACATTTTTATTGGAATTTGTTGATAGAGAATTATTAAGTTTCTTTGGCGGTATTATTTTTTCCTTGCTTTTGCAGAATTCTTGTGTCCTTGCATTGATATCTGCAGATCTGATATGACATATCTGATATACCAGTTTTTTGAATTTCCTTCTGTAGGAGAGGATTTTCTCTTGAAGCTGCAACTATTATGTTGATTAGTGTATCCTTTTATTCTGGGCTCATGCAGTAGTGTAGTTTCTGTATGATTTTTATTTTCACAGTGACAGCATCAGAAGTGTCTATGATTTCTTCAGTAGCTTGGGATGCAGTTGCTATTGGTGGCTATGCAGAAGTTTTGCCTGGAATAAGAATGCCACATGGGCTTGTCTTTGGGCTCCAGGATAGCCAGTAACTGCACTTATGTTAATGTGTCCAGTTTGGCCAGTTATTGGGTTTCCAGTCCACTTGTTCTCATCTCATTACTGGCAGCAGTAAACTGGATGAGTAGGTAGGTTATTGGGCTCCTGGGCAGCAGGCATGTTGTAAATGATGGAAGTAGCAATAATGGATGACCCTCCGGCTTTCATGTTCTGTGCTGCTGTTGGCAATGTCTGAGACAGACTGGGTAGACGTCCCTTTCTCCAGGCCCACAGGTGACTCATGTGGGTAGGTGCCAGCTATGGAGTTAGTGACAAGAGGGCAGGCCTGATTATAGGTCCTTAGAAGGAGTGCTCATGTGCTAATGGTGAATTTGACTGGTTGGTCCTCAGGACTTCTGGAAAATTTACTTGTGCATTGTCAATGAAGATGGGCAGGATTGGCTAGTCAACAGGCCTCCTATTGGTATTTGCAGGTTCTGGCTGTGGTAGGCAGAGGCAGGGTGATCCTCAGGCCTTGAGTCAAATGCTCAGATGTGGGCAGCAGTGGCTGTACTGCAGCCCTGCTATTGAGGATTGTGGGGTTGCTTTTATTTGCAATAACTATAAGCAGGTTTCTGGGGAATATGTGCCTTGCTGACACTCTGTCTCCAGCAGTAACAGGCTGCATTGATGGTGCTGCAGGAAAGGGAGTTTGTCCTCAGGTACTTGAAAGTGCATGGTAACTGCTGCTCAGGCAGTGTGGTTGTTGCTAATGACTAATGCTTCAGCAATGTCTATAGTTGAGGGATGTGATTGTGGTCTCAAGGATGTGGAGATGCAGATACTGTTGAGCCCTCAGTAAAGATGCAGCCTGGTGAGGGTTGAGCTCTCAATATAGCATCATGCAATCACTGCTTGGGACTCAGAGGTCGTGTGGGAACTAGCATGAGCTGTCTTTCTGGAGCAGTGCTTTTTCAAGGTCTCCATGAAGCTCCCTATGTTAGTCTCAGTGCCTTCAAGGATTAAGGGACTCCCATGCTAGGATTGTAGATGTCTGTAGTGAAAATGTAGAGCACAGAGTGTATTTTACTTACATTTTCCCTGCATTGGGGAAACTCTCCAGGCTCCCAGTCAATCCTAGCTGAGCAGACTACCTTGAATCTCTCTCCTTTGCTTTAGGCATTTGTAGCCACTTCTTTGTTGAATTCCAGTGTTCTCTCTTAAGTTATCTATTCAAGTATAATTGTCTACCCATTATTTTGATTTTTCTTTGCGGAGGTGGGGAGTATAAGGTGCTTCTAGTCAGCCATCTTGAAGCCTCTGTATATTTTCACATTTAAGAGTTACCAAAAGATTGTCCTTCATTTTTTTAACCAGTTTACACTCACAAAATGATGAATACATTTGGTTTATTATACTTTCATACAAAATTGAGTGTTCTAAATCTTTCAAAAAAAATTTTGTCAGGTGGAAAACCCTCCTTTTATTAGTTTTTTCTTTATTAGTGAGGCTTATTAGCAATTTATATCTCTTCTTTGAATTTCCAATGTATCATTTAGGGTCATGGCCAGAAACATATGACATACCTATATCTTTATGGCACAAATATGGCAAATTAAAAAGGGTTAAACGAAAGTGGCATTTTATAAAGGCAAGTGCATTGTTTTAGGCAATGGCTATAAAACATTTTGTACTCCAGACCTCTTTATTCTCTTACAATATTTTAAAGGCTTCAATGAGCTTTATTAGATAACATTGAATATTTTAATAACTATTTTATCTAAAACATGAGTAAACTCATTATATGCTAACATACAAGCATAATTTATGACAAATAACTCTTTTTTCCCCAAAATAAAATTAGAACAGTTGCATTCTTTTATACTTTTGCAAATCTCTTTAATGTGTGGCTTTATATAATATACCTGTATATTTACTTATATATTTAATCTGTTGTGGAAAGAGTGAATAATACCTTAACATCATCTTGAATGTAACTTTGAATTCCTGTTGAGAGAAGTTAGCTAGCTTGCCTTAGGTAGACAGCATGAGAAAGGTTTCCAGAGAGCCCCTCACCCAGGGGTCAGTTCCTCATTCCTACATAACATAAAAAGCAGCCTGGGGAAAAAAATCAATCTGTGGGTACTGATTAGGGAACTAACATATTGGGTTGTGCCTGGAGACATGCTCATGGCTGCACAGATAAGAAAACCTACAATCCACTGAGATAAAAACTTGCACAAACTTCTGGCTCACTCAGATAAGGGAAAAGGCCCAACATAGAAATGTTTTGTCCTTTGTATAATCAGTGGACTCCCAAGAAAAAGTTTCTTCTCCTTTTGTGGGCATAACACGGTGGACTCTAATGGTTTCTGGTGGACACTTTCCCTCTTTTTTTGGACTGTGAGCCTGGTCTCTATGAGTCATTACTTCAGCTCCTGATTGGTCCCAGGCCAAGGTCCCAGGGTGAGATTTAACTTCAGCTTCTGATTGCTCCCAGACCAAAGTCTCCAGCGGAGGTGAATTGCACTGTCTCCAAGACAGCCCACAGACTAAGCACGTTCTTTTCCCTTTCCAGTCCATAAAAACCTCAAACCCCAGCCTCACAGTAGGCAACACATCAGGCCCCCCTCTACACCGCAGAGAGATTTTTTTTTTTCGGTTATTAAACTTCTGATCCAACCTCACTCTTGTGTCTGCACTCCTTTATTCTCTGGGATGTGAGACAAAGTTCTCAATGAGACTGATATACTGTGGTGCATTGGTGAGACTACAACAATGTAGCCAATGAAAGGGTGATAGGATCCTAAGTTGTCACATTTCAGGGATCACTGGTTTAAGGAAACCAATGAGGGATAATGCAGTACTCCAAGGATAATAACAATGGGAACTTCTTAGCACCAGTAGGCCCTAAGGGGCAAGAAGTGGACTAGCAATAAGGAGAGTTGCCTGACTGGAACTGTGTTTTCTGGTACAGAGAGATAGCCAACCCATAGTAACATGGTAGGAAGACAACTGGAATGAAAACTACCCTTCCTCATTGTCTTCTTACCCTCATCTTCTACAGTTCTCCAAATCTCACCAAAAGCTAGGGGAGAATGGAGCTGATTGATGCAGTCCATATGGGCCAACCTCTCTGAGCGCAGAACCATAAGGAGAAGGGCAGCCGGACGTGGTGGCTCACACCTGTAATCCCAGCACTTTGGGAGGCCGAGGCGGGTGGATCACGAGGTCAAGAGATCGAGACCACCCTGGCCAACATCGTGAAACCCTGTCTCTACTAAAAATACAAAAATTAGCTGGGCATGGTGCCTGTAGTCCCAGCTACTCGGGAGGCTGAGGCAGGAGAATTACTTGAACCCAGGAGGCGGAGGGTGCGGTGAGCCGAGATTGTGCCATTGCACTCCAGCCTGGGTAAGAAGAGCAAAACTCCATCTAAAAAAAAAAAAAAAAAAAAAAAAAAAAAAAAAAAAAAAAAAAAAAAAAAAAAAAAAAAAAAAAAAAAAAAAAAGAGAAGGGCAGGGCATGGATCTAGAAGGATAAATGGAAGAAAATTAGTATATCCATTCCATTTCCTTTTTCATTCGTATTGTCTTCTTGTTGAACTATGAGAGCTCTTTTTATATGGGGGTGAATTAATCTTTACTAACTTTGTAGCACTTTTCTACCCATTAAGAACTTACATTGAATGTTGTTTATGAAAACTTTAATAGTAACATTTATTTGCTTTTGTACTTTATGTACTAATAACATTCCATTTTTTGTTTAAGTGTCTTCCATTCAAACTTTATTTATGTACATTTATTTACATATTCTTTCAATAATTTAATATTTTTGCTTAATATGTCTCTGGAATATATTTATTTGTATATGGACAAATATAGGAGTCTATTTATATTTTATTTCAAACTTGTTCCAAGGTCATCTATCTCTCTGTTATCTACAATGTCACCTTTATGATATGTATCATATATGAGATGCCTAATAATATATTAATATACATCACGTATGTTATCTTTTATTGAATATGATATATTCAATTTATGGATAGATTTTTATATGTGTGTATATATATATATATATATATATATACATATGTATATATCTCCAAATGTTTTGTTTGATTTCTAATCTGGTTGTCATTTTTTTTTCAGAACTATCCCAAAATTATAATGTCTCTATAATATATTTTAATTTTGTTGGGTGTCATTATCTTCTACATATATAGATACATTTACAATCTTGTTAACTTTTTCTGTAATAGGAAAATTTAAGCTCTACAGAAAAACAGGCATTTCCTTCTACGAGTGGGTGAATAGAGAAAAGCATATGTCTTTTAAAGCATAAACTTTCTGATCTACAACTTCAAAGACTTTTTTTCCTGACTTCTGTGTGTCACAAAATGGATTTTAAAAGGTTTGGGATTACATAGATAAATACCTCCCTAAGAAGTTTATTTGTTTCAGAAAGAAATATGAATGTTCCTATAAAATTATTTTCTATGATTACTCAAATTTTAGGAAGGAGGACCCTTTCTGCTTCTGAATTTCTTGTTGTTTGCTGAGCAGCATAATTTTTTGAGACATAAAATTGAAAAATCTAAATAACAGGGATTAAAATATTCAAAATAATATATGCATAGAGAAACAGGTGAAGAAAAGTAAAATATCCAGAAAGTGAAATGATGAAGTGAGGATCACCAAAGGAGGAATAATCTCATGAAAGCAACTAGACAAGAGAGTCTTGAGAGAAGAGAAAGAGATCAAAGTAGCCATAGTTCAGTAATGATTTAGAACAAAGTGGTGAGGAAAAAGTTTTAGGGAGTTTGGCTGTGTGATTAGGCTAATTTTCGTCTTTGTATCTTCAAGAGTCCATCAAAAAAGATACGCATTGTTCTGAATGGATTTTTAGACTCCAATTGGAGTTTTATTTCCATGTGTCACCAAACTGAAACATGCTTTAAATTGAGAATGAGAATGCCCAGTTTTATCTGGGTTATGCCTATAGCCGTTGGCTATGGTTACTGACTTTTTTTTTTTTCAACTTCCTACTAAGAGTTGCTTCTATCAATTGGAACTTCAATTGACATTAAAGCATAAAAATATTTGATGGAAGATGTGACTCTGTTAGATTTGTCAGTTGTTTACTGTTCCAGTAAAATATTCAATGTGGAAATATATCAACATTGTTGAGTTGTTAATGGAGTCCTTTATTAGAGTCTTTTTTATGTCTGATTATTAGATGTAACTATGAGTTAGAGTTTTTATAAACATTTTTACATAGGTTATCTAATTTTCTCTAAACAAACGTTCTGTGGGATAAGAAAAACAGAACTTCGTGTGTGTGTGTTTCCTTGCGTTTAATCATTTTATTAATAAAGAAACTGTAGGTAAGTTTAATGGCTTGACTCTAGAATCACCCGCTTGTGTGTGTGAATGTGTGTGCGTGTTTGTATGAGAGAGAGAAATAGACACTTGTTATGCACACTGTATAATTTTTCTCTACCAATTCATTTAATTACTGGGTTAAAACATATAAATTATCTGGTATAATAAACATTTTACCTTTATGCAGTATGCAATCATAAAATTGATTTCTATACACTGATGTAATCACTAATAACATTAGATCATTTTCCTGACAAATTCTGTTTTAATTCTGACACCTGTGTGTTTTACAAAGCTCCAAGCAATATGCTTTTACTATTATATTTGTTACTCTAGCAATAGTAATTTTTGCAATTTAGATTGCATAGCAAGATTAGTTTAATTTTAAATAGTAAATTGCTACAGTTATAAAAATGAATCATCAAATTGCTTATTGAGTCTAACTTATCAAATGGTATGTCATAAAACCATTGCAAAACCAAATTTATAATCAAGTGAAAACTATCATTGAGTGTACAAAATTCAATAAACAGTGGGATGGCACCATCACCTATATATGTGCAATGTCAGGTATGCACCTTTATCTTATTCAGTGTGTCTTAAATTGAGCCTATTTCTGTATGGGTTCAAGTTTTCATTTTTGTACAATCTTTCCTAATGGTATTTTATGGCACCTAATACTTTAAATAGGAGAATAACTTGCTTTTGAGAATTATACAAAATAGTATAGTTAAAATTTGACATAGTCTTTTGAATTTAGATACAATATTTTAGCTGTTAAATGAGAGTGTAATCAATGTTGAAACTTTCATTATGGTTCAGATAGATGAAATGTTAGGTCATAGAGTATTCTACTGAAAAAGGCAGGATTTAATAGGTATTTGTTATCTTCTCTGTGCTTATTTATCTTCTGTCTGGTGTGTACTTCTCACATTTCTTCACACTAAGATATTTACTTCAATTTTATTTTCTAGGAAATCTTACCTAACTGTCCTAATCAAGAGTAGACTCTCTTTCCATGCTAGAACTATTGTTTTGTCTACCTGTCTTCTGGTATGTGCTATTGAATTTTTAAATATTTAAATATTATATATACATAGTAGGTGTATATATTAATGAGTTACTTGAGCTATTTTGATACAGAAATGTAATACGTAAAAATCACATCAGGGTTAATACATTAATATGATATATGTAACCTCAAGAATATGTTCTTTGTGTTTTTGAACAATCCAATTATACTCATTATTATTTTAAAATGTACAATTAAGTTATTTTTACTATAGTCACTGAATTCTACCAAATATTAGGTCTTAATCATACTTTCTAAGTACTTTTTTAATCTCTTAAAAATTCCTACTCCTCTTCACACATCCATTACTGTTCTACTCTCTATCTCTATGAGTTCAATTGTTTTAATTTTTAGATCTCACAAATAACTGAGAATATGTAATGTTTATTTTTCTGTGCCTGGTTTATTTCACTTGATGTAATGACCTCCAGTTCCTTCCATGTTTTTGCAAATGAAAAGATCTCATTCTTTGTATGGCTGAATAGTACTCCATTGTGTAATGTACTATATTTTCCTTATCCATTCTGCTGTCGATGCATACTTAGGTTGCTGTCAAATCTTGGCTGTTGTGAACAGTGCTGCAATTAACATGTGAGTGCGGATACGTCTTCAATGTACTGATTTTCTTTGCCTGCAGTAAGATTGCTGGATTGTATCATAGCTCTATTTTTGGTATTTGGAGGAACCCCTAACTGTTTTCCATAGTGGTTGTACTACGATACATTCCACCAGCAGTGTAAGAGGGTTTCCTTTTCTCCACATTTTCACCAGCATTTGTTATTGCCTGTCTTTTGAATAAAAGCAATTTTAACAGGGGTGAGATGATATCTCTTTGTAGCTTTGTTTGCATTATTCTCATGAACAATGATTTTCAGCACAATTTCATATAACTGACATTTGTATGTCTTCTTTTGAGAAATATCTATTCAGCTTTTTTACCGTTTTAATAAGATTATTAAAATTTTTCTAAAAAGTTGAGTGACTTATATATTCTGTTTATTAATCCCTTGTCAGATAAATAGTTTACATTTACTTTTATTTTGTGGGTTGTCTCTTAAATTTGTTGGTTGTTACCTTTGCTGTGTGGAAGCTTTTTAACTTGATGTGATCATATTTGTTCATTTTTACTTTGCTTGCCTGTGCCTAGGGACTCAAGCAGTCTTTGCCCTCTCCAATGTCCTATAGAGTTTCCCCAAGGTTTTCTTTCAGTCATTTTTTATATTGAGGTCCTAGAGTTTAGTATTTAATCTATTTTGATTTTGCTTTTTGGATAGTAAGAGATATGGGTATGGATTTACTATTTTGCATGTGAATATACAGGTTTCTTTCCCCAAAGTGTGTTCTTGAAACCTTTGTAGAAAATGAGTTCAGTGTAGATGTTTGGATTTGTTTTTGGTTTCTCTATTTTGTTTCTGGTTTATGTATCCACTTTTATGCCAGTTACCATAATACTGCTTTGGTTACTATATCTCTGTAATATAATTGGAAGTCAGGTTATTAATCCTCCAGTTTTGTTATTTTTGCCTAAGAGAGCTTTGACTATTTTGAGTCTTGTGTGTTTCCACATAAATTTTAGCATAGTTTTTTTTCTTTTTTCCATTTCTGTGAAGAGCGCCACGGTATTTTGATAGGAATTGCATTGAATCTGTAGATTGATTTGAATTGTATGGACATTTTAACAATAATGATACTTCCAGTCCATGAACATGGAATATCTTTTGATTTTTTTTGGTGTCCTTTTCAATTTTTTTCATTGTTTCATAGTTATCATTGGAAAGATTTTTCCAGTTATTTTATTACATTAATTCCTAGTTATTTTATTCTCTTTGTAGTTGTAGTGAATGAGATTATTTTCTTGATTTCATTTTCATATTGTTTACCATTGACATAAACAAGTACTAATGATTTTTGTATGTTGATTTTATATCCTACAACTTCACTATATTTGTTTGTTAGTTCTAATACATTTTGATGAAGTCTAGGTTTTTTCAAATATAAGATCGTATTATCTATAAGCAAGGCTAATTTGATTTATTTCTTTTTTATTTTGATGCCCTGTATTTCTACCTTTTGTCTGACTGCTTTAACTAGGATCTTTAGTACTGTGTTAATTAATACTGGTGACAGTGGGCACTCTTGTCATGTTTCAGACTTTAGAGAAAAGGCTTTCAGTGTTTCCCCACTCAGTGTGACACTTCCTGTGGTTCTGTCATATGTGGCTTTTATTACATTGAGTTATGCTTATTCTATACCTAGTTACTTGAGGTTATTTTAATCATGAAAAATATTGAATTTTATCAAATGCCTGCACAGAATTAATTGAAATGATAATATGGATTTTGTACTTTATTCTCTTGATATTATGTACAGTTTTTATTGGTTTGCATATGTTAAATTGTTCTTGCATCCTTGGAATGATCCCCACTTGGTCATAATAAATAATATTTTTAATATGTTGTTGAATTTAATTTACTAGTATTTTGTTGAATATTATTACATCAATATTCATTTGAAATATTGGTCTGTAGTTTTTCTTTTTTTTTTTTTGAGATGGAGTCTTGCTCTATCACCAGGCTGCAGTGCAGTGGCGCAATGTCAGCTCACTGCAACCTCTGCCTCCTGGGTTCAAGCGATTCTTCTGCCTCAGCCTCCCAAGTAGCTGGGACCACAGGCACGTGCCACCATGCCCGGCTATTTTTTGTATTTTTTAGTAGAGATGGGGTTTCACCATGTTGGCCAGGATGGTCTCGATCTCTTGACCTCGTGATCCACCTGCCTCGGCCTCCCAAAGTGCTGGGATTACAGGCATGAACTGGTCTGTAGTTTTTTTATTTCATGTGTCTTTGTCTGACTTTGGTATCAGGATAATGCCGTCCTTATAGAATGAGTTTACATGTATTCTTTCCTCCTCAATTTTTCCAAATAAATTGAGTAGAATTTGAATTAATTTTTTTTAAATGCTTGGTAGAATCCAACAGTGATACCACTGTTTTCTCGGCTTTTCTATACTAGCTGATTTTTATTACAACTTTGATGTTGTTACTTGTTATTGGTCTGTTCAAGTTTTGGATTTCTTCATGCTCAAACTTGGTTGATTGTATTTTCCTAAGAATTCATCAGTTTCCTCTAGATTTTCCAATTTATTGGCAAACAGTTGCTCAGATTAGCCATTAATTATCCTTTTCTATTTATGTCATATCAGTTTTCATGTTTCATTTTTCATCTCCAATTTAATTTATTTGAATCTTCTCTACTTTTAGTTACTCTGGCTAAAGATTGGTCTATTTTGTTTAACTTTTCAAATAAAAAAAAAAACCGCTAAATTTTAGTTTCCTTACATCATTAGGATATTTATTTGAAAATATTTTTTGGTGTAGTCACTTACAGCTATGCATTTTTTTTTAGTACTGGTTTTGCTGTATTCTGTATGTATTCATATGTTGTGTTTTTATTGTTTCTTTGAAGATATTTTTAAATTTCTTTCTTAATTTCTTCATTGACCCACTTGTCATTCTGGAGCATATTTTTTAATCCTCATGTAATTGTATAGTTTCCAAAATTCCTCTTGTCATTTTCAGTTTTATTCTACTGTGTTCAAAGGAGATACTTGATATTATTTCAGTTTTTCTGAATGTCTTAACTCTTGTTTTGTGACCTAAGATAGGCTAGCCTTGAAAATGATCATGTACTGTAGAAAAGAATGTGTATTCTGCAGCTGTTGAATGAAATGTTCCGTTTATACCTATTACATCCATTTGAAATAGTGAAAATTAAGTCTAATGTTTCCTCGTTTATTTTCTGTCTGAAAGATCTGTCTAATGTTAAAACTGGGGTATTGAAATATCCAGTTATTGTGTTGGGGTCTAAGCTTTCCCTTTAGCTCTAATAATATTTGCTTTATATATCGAGGTGTTCAATTGTTGAGTGTGCATATAGTTACCATCATTATATTATTTTTTGAATTTACACTTCCATCATTATATAATAACCTTTTTTGTCTCTTTTTACAGTTTTTGTCTTAAAATCAATTTTGTCTGATATAAATACAGCTACTCCTGCTCTATTTTAGTTTCCTTTGGCATAGAATATTTTTTGTCCTCCCTTTACTTTGAGTTTATAGGTATCTATATAGGTGAAATATGTTTCTTGCAGGCAAAATATCATTGGGTCTTACGTTTTACTCCATTCTTAGTCTTTTGAATGGGAATTATAGTCCATTTACATTCAATGATTTTATTGAAAAGTGAGGATTTACTCCCATCATTTTGTTTTATTTCTGGTTGTTTGTGGTCTTGTCTTACTTTCTTTTCCTATCTTTCTTTTAGTGAAGACAATTTTCTTTTGTAATGTGATTTAATTTTTATTCTTTTTTGGTTACATTTTATGTTAGTTTTTATTTGAGGTTACCACAGACTGGCAAATACTATCTTATAACTCATTATTTTACGCTTATAACAAAATAACACTGTTGGCATAAAACAGTCAAACCAGCAAAAAGAGAACTAATAAGAATGCTACAACTTGAGTGCATTCCATTATTTAATATTCTGTTGTTTCTATTTATGTCTTATTGAATTGACTATGTCTTGAAAATTTGTCATGTTTATATTTGACTTTTCAAATTCCTTCTAATTAAGTTGTTTAAAAACATCAGTTAGAGTGTTATAATCTGTGGTTTTCTATGTAATATTACCAATGAGTTTTGTACCTCCGTGTGATTTGTTATTGCTCATTAATGTCATTTCTTTTATGATCAAAATACTCTCTTTAGCATTTTTTGTAGGCTAGTTCTGGTATTGATGAAATGTCTCAGCTTTCATTGGTCTGGGAAAGTCTTTAGTTCTCTTTTACGTTTGAAGGATATTTTCACCAGATTTTCTATTTTAGAGTAAAAGTTTTCTTCCTTTATCATCTTAAATATGTCATACCATGCTCTTATGACCTGTAAGATTTTCACTGAAAAGTCTGCTGCCAGATTTATTTGAGCTTCATTGTATATTATTTGCTTGTTTCTCTTGCTGCCTTTAGAATCCTTTATTTATCTTTGACTTTGAAATGTTTGATTATAAAATGCCTTGAGGTAGTCTTCTTTGGGTTAAATTGGCTTGGTGTTCTATCACTTTCTTGTACTTGCATTTTGATATCATTCTCCAGTGTTGGAAAGTCCTCTGTTATTTTCCCTTTGAATAAACTTTCTACTCCTATTTCAGTATTTACCTTCTCTTAAGGCCAATAGATCTTATATTTGCCCTTCCAGAGCTATTTTCTAGATCCTGTAAGTATGTTTAGTTGTTTTATTATTCTTTCGTTGTCTTCTCTGATTGTGTATTTTTAAATAGCCCAACTTCAACCTAATTGTAACTTTTCCTTGATCAGTTATTTTATCAAGAGACTGATGCATTCTTCATCCTGTCAGTTTCATTTTTCAGCTCTAGCATCCCTGATCAATTCTTTTTAGATATTTCAATCTGTTTGTAAAATTCTCTGATAGAATCCTGATTTATCATATTGTGTTGAATTTCTTTGAGTTTCTTCAGAACAGTTATTTTTAGTTCTGTTTCCGAATGATCACATATCTCTATTTCTCCAGAACTGTTCTCCTGCTTTATTTAGTTTATTTGGTGAGGTCACATTCTGGATGACTTGTAGATGTTTTTCAGTGTCTGGGCATTGAAAAATTAGGCATTTATTGTAGTCTTCACTCTCTGGGCTTGTTTGCATCCATTTTTTTCTTTTGAGAACTTTCCAGATATTTAAAATGTATTGGTTGCTGTTTCCTAGGCACCCTAAACTCAGCAACACTGTGGTTTCTGCAGACTTGTAGAGGTACCACCTTGATGTTCTTGGACAAGATGTAAAAGATTTCTCTGGATTACAAGGAAGAGACTCTTGTGTTTGTTGTTTTTTTCTTACTTTCTTCCAATGAATGAAGTTTCTCCCTCTGTTCTGAGCCACCTGGATATGGGCATGGAGTGGCATAAGCACCCCTGTGGCAACTATCATTATAAATGTGCTGGGCAGACCTGAAGCCAGCACAGCACTGAGTCTCATCCAAGGCCTGCTGTAACTACTCCATATTTATGGCCTATGTTATCTCAAGGCCCTGGGGCTCTACAATAAGCATGTGGAAATGACAGCCAATCCTGTGCCCTTCCCTTTAGGGTCATGTGTTTTCTGAGGTTCTGAATGTATTCAGAGCTGCCATCTCAGAGACAGGGACTAGAGTCATAATCCTTAGAAATCTACCTGATACTCTTTTGTACTGCAGCAAAGCTGGCACTCAATCCACAAGAAACAATTCTTCCTGCTATGCCTCCTCCTTCCTAAAAGCAGAGAAACCTCATCCTAAAATATCACTTGATTTTAAAGTCTCACTTGGTTTTCGCTATTGTCAGAGTGTCACCCAAGGTGCATGATACACAACCTGCATATTGCTGCTGGTTATTTAGAAGTTAAGGGGTCTTTGTCAGCCAGTGATAAGTCCTCCCTGGACTGGGTTCTTTTCTTCAGGGCAGTGGGTTCTCTTCTGGTTCAGAATGTGTCTAGAATTGTTATCCAGGAGCTAGGGCCTGGAATTGAGGCCTCGCAACTCTGATGTCCTATCCTGCATTGGCTGAGCTGGTAGCTGAGATGTAAGACAAAATTCTCCCCACTCTTCTCTCCCATTTCCTCAAGCAGAGGGAAGATATCTCTTTTAGAGTTGTAAGATGTGCAAGAATTCCTCTACCTTTTCTCTCAGTAGGTTTCATGCTCCCAAGTCCCCTGCCTCTGAGCCCAGTTTACCACTAAGACCCACCAAGATGTTGTAGTCCTTGTGGCCTTGACCACCTTTAAAGTTTATTTTAGGGCCCAAGAGCATTTAGCGCACAGTGGCAAGGCTTTCCAGCTACTGGGTTGGCAATTCCCCTCTTGCTAGGGTTGGTTAAAATTCACCTGCCATGGACAGGCATCAGCTGAGTTTGTTTCAGTTTTGCTTTTTGCTGTAACAATTTAGCATTCAGTTTAATGCAATGTCTCTCAATTGCTGCATTTTCCCCCTCCTAAGCCCCCATATTCTTTCTGTGAATGACACTGCTGCAGTTGAGCAATAAGGGAGTGGTGGCACAGTGATTCAAGACTGCTTTTACTACATTTTTAGTACCTCTTTCAGTAGTATGAAATGAAAACCAGATCTGTGAGTGCTGAGCTGGTTTTTATTTCTTATGAAGGTGCTTTTTTGTGCACACAGTTTTACATTGGCGTCCTTACATGGGGGACAATTGGTGGAGTCTTCTATTCTGCCATTTTGCTCTACCTTCTCTCCTCATATGCCATTTTATGTCCTACTTTATTTAAATGCCTATCACAGATTTTGTACTAGATTGTAAATTCCTGCAGCATCGAGTATATATAATATTTATCTTACTACCTCCATGACTGCACTAGGTGTATTAGTTTTCTAGGACTGCCTTTTGGAATTACCAAAATTTAATGGCTTAATGCAAAAGGAATGTATTCTTTCACAGTACTAGGCCCAAAATTTTAAGTTAATGTGTTAGAAATGCTACATTTTCTCTGGAGGCACTAGGGTAGAATTCTTCCCTGTCTCTTCCAGCTTCTGGTGGCTCACGTGTTCCTTGACTTGTGGCCACATCACTACAAACTCTGTCTCTGTGAAGGACTTCTTCACAAGAACTACAGATCACTCCTCAAAGAAATCAGAGAAGCACACAAACAAATGGAAAAATATTCCATGCTTATGGATAGAATCAGTATTGCAAAAATGGCCATACTTCCCAAAGTAATTTATACATTTAATACTATTCCCATTAAACTATCATTGACGTTCTTACAGAATTAAAAAATATATATTGTAAAATTCATATGGAACCCAAAAGAAGGCTGAATAGCCAAGACAATTCTAAGCAAAAAGAACAAAGCTGGAGGCATCATACTACCTGACTTCAAACTATACTACAAGACAAAAATTAACAAAACAGCATGATACTGGTAGAAGAAGAGCTGCATAGACAAATGGGACAGATTAGGGAGCTCAGAAAGACCACACACCTACAACCACCTAATTTTCAACAAACCTCACAGAAACAAGCAGTGGGAAAAGGATTTTCTATTTAATAAATGGCCCTGGATATATGTAGAAAATTTAAACTAAACCACTTGCTTTCACCATATAAAATGTTGACTCAAGATGGGTTAAATACTTAAATGTAAATCCCAAAACTATAAAAATCCTAGAAGAAAATATGGGCAATACCATTTAGGAAATAAGGACAAAGTGCAAAGATTCCATGATGAAAACACCAAAAGCAATTGCAACAAAAGCAAAAATAGACAAATGGGATCTCATTAAACTAAAGAGCTTCTGCACATTATAAGAAAATATCATCACAGTGAACAGACAACCTACAGAATGGGACAACATTTTTGTGATCTTTACATCTGACAAAGCTTTAATATCTAGAATCTATAAGAAACTTAAGAAACTTAAATTCACAAAAACAAAACCAACGTCATTAAAATATGGATAGAGGACATGAATAGACACTTCTGAAAAGAAGACATACATGCAGCCAAAAATCCTATAAAAAGAAGCTCAAAGATCACTAATCATTAGGGAAATGCAAATCAAAACTGCAATGAGACATCATCTCATGCAAGTCGGAATGGCTGTTAGTGAAGCTATTATGTGTCTGGGGTATATACCCTGGGGTTCGTTGTTGCATGCCGAGAAATAATTCAGAACATGGACCTGTGGGTGGGTTAAATAAGGAGTGGAAAGTTTAATAGACAAAAGAAAGGAGAAGGGAGAGTAGCTTTTTGTGTGTGTGAAAGAGAGATGTCTGAAAAAATCGAGGAGGTGGAAGACTGCAGTAGATGTTATAGGCAGTCTTGTTGGGTTTGATCAGGTATGACATCTACATAGTGTGTTGGGGGGAAGACTGATTGCCCCACCCTAATCTTATTATGTCATTGGGCTTTATGATCAGTGCAATCTTGACTGCTTCTTATTGTACACATGGCTGACAGAGAGGGAAGATGGAGCCACCATCTTGAACGTGACTGGCACGAGTGCCGGTATTTAGGTCTGCAGCTTGATTTTACAGATTGCTTTTCATTAGAAAGGAAAATAATTTGAGGCTATGTTTTATTAAAAACAAAAGCATTACCAAGGACTCCCATGCCCTTGCTATCTGCCTAAATAATTACTTCTTAACTCCCATATCATTACTAAGAAGTCTAAAATCGATATATGCTGGCAAGGTTGCAGAGAAAAAGAAATACTTTTACACTGTGAGTGGTATTGCAAATTAGCTCAACCATTGTGGATGACAGTGTGATGATTCCTCATTGACCTAGGGCCAAAAATACTATTTGACCCAGAAACCCCATTACTGATTATATACCCAATGAAATATGAATTGTTCTGTTATAAAGATTCCTGCATATGTATGTTCATTGCAACACTATTCACAAGCACAAAGGCATGGAATCAACCTAAATGCCCATCAATGATAGACTGGATAAAAAAATGCAGTACATGTACACCATGGAAAACTATAGCCACAAAACAGAATGAGATCATGTTCTTTGCAGGGACATGGATGTAGGTGGCAGCCATTATCCTCAACAAACTAATGCTGGAACAGAAAACCAAACACCACATGTTCTTATTTATAAGTGAGAGCTGAATAATGACAACACATGGACACAGGGTGTTGGGGAGAACAACACAAACTGGAGCCTGTTAGAGGGTTGGCGTTTAAGGGAGGGAAAGCATCATGAAGAATAGCTAATGGATACTGGGCTTAATACCTATTTGATAAGATGATCTATGCAGCAAACCACGATGGCTCAGTTTCCCTATGTAACGAATCCGCACATCCTGCACATTTATCCCAAACTTAAAAATTGAAGAAAAAAAATAGGAATAGTATTGAATCTATAAATTGGGCAACATTATTTTAACGGTATTAATTTTTCCTATCCATGAGCATGGAATGTTTAGTGAAACATTTAAAATATCAGCTAAAATAGTTACATGTTTATGCTAATTATTTTAGTACAGTCTTGGAAATTTAGTAGATTAACTACTGAAATGTCTGATTTATTTTTCCCAGGTTTATTGTGATATAATTGGTATAAAAAACTCCACGTATTTAATGTATAGAATTTGGTGAGTTTTGACATATGTATACACTTGAGTTACCATCACCGCAAGCAAGGTAGCAAACATATGCATAACCTCCAAAAGTTTCCTTCTGTTCCTGTTGTTTTTTATTTTTGTTTTGGTGGCAAGAACACTTCACATGCGATCTACCCTTTTGACACATTTTTAAGTACACAATATCTCATGTTAATTGTAAGCACTATGTAGTACAGCAGAATTCTGGAACTTATTCACCTGTATTACTGTAACTTTATACACATTGAAGAACTCTTTCTATCCCCCACCCACAGTTTCCCGTAACTATTATTCTATTGTTTACCTCTGTAACTTTAGCTATTTTAGATGCCTCATATAAAAGGAATCATTCAGTTTTTTTTTTGTGTGTGTGGCTGAGTTATTTTACTCAGTATAATGTCTTTCGGGTCCATCTATATTGTCGCAAATAGTAGAATAAAATGCAGTGCCCAGTACTAAATTATTGTCAGGTTTTAGAAAAGTATCCTATTTATTTTCCAATACTGAATTACCCCATGGTAAATTGTACAGTTTACACAGAGTTACCAAGATGTATACAATGAACAAAACTTCACTTGAACTTCAAGATAATATCTTTAAATTTTTTGAGTTTTCTACAACTAATTAATTTAATGCTAACATTAGTACTAGTTTTCAGTCAATGAAGATACGAGCTATGACTCTGTCATCAGAAATTGCTAAATGATATGCCTGTGTCCCGAGATAAACAATGTGTTTTTGACTGGGCATAATGTGAAAATAGAGCACAGACCTCAGGCAAAGTTCAGTTTTGTGTTAGGGATTCAATTATCAAGGCAAAAGCCACCGACAGTGGAGGCTACCTGAGTCTCAATTCATAAGTGAATAGTTTATCTGAACCTGTCAAATTTAAGACACTGTGTTAGGCATCAAGTAATTCAAACAATGAGTTACAAACATCCTCTGCTCTCAGCAGAAAATATCCATTATCCATATTACTCCTGAAAACACCTGAAAGCTCAAAACAGCCATGGAAGAAACAACTCAAGTAATATCTTAAAATATGTGTGTAAATTACAAAAAATTGTATTTATTGCACTTTAACATAAATGAACAACATTAAGTCGGGTATTTTTAACTCAGCTATTTTTATAAAGATGTCCTTCTCACTGAGTCATCTTTATTGACTAGATATCAATACTTCAGTAATAATTATAAGATTCACCTTAATATAATACATAACTATAAACACTGGAGAATTAATTTATAAAGTTCTACTCCAGGTCATTGTTTTACCACTACCCCTTTCCAAAATGCATTGAAGATTTATAGAGGCACACTTTTTCTCATGCTATCCGGCTCTGTATTTTTAATGGAAATTTAGTAGGGGTTTCAAAGGCTGTCATGTGAAATTCGCAGTGTGGTACACAAAGTGTATTTCAGATCGCAAATACAGAATTGTGAAAAAAGAGACTATGAAATAGTTCAAAGTAATAGACCGACAGATTTATATTTTCATGATAAATATATTCTAATAAAAAGAGCAAAACAATTTCAGCTCAAATTTCATAAGTTATAGGAAATATGGCAAAGGAGAAAATATATGTTCTCTATCCAGAAACTATGTTGTAAATCATATACCAAAAGAAAGATATTAGAATTATAAGATAACATAGATTATTTCAGCTAACATTTCTGTAATTTCCATGAGAGAATTCTATACAATAAAAATAAATGTACATACTTTCAAACTACATATTTTCTTAAGTATAAAGTTAAAACTATCTTTTCTAATGAAGGAACACATAACCAGAGATGTTAGGGTCACAGCCAAATATATTTAGATTTAGAATCAATATTAAATTTGGTAAAATACTTCATGTTTTTTGAAGTTTGCTATCAAGCAAAAAAAAAATCTACCTTAATTATTTTTAAACACATCATAGTATTAATTTACCTCAAGCAATTGTTTGTTTATCTTCAGCAGTATCACTGAACAGTTTTTGTACATATGGAATATTGCAAATCACAACGTATTTATTTTATAACCCTCGTATTTTTATCTAATGTCTTCTGAATGAATCTGAAGTGTGAACTAAGCCTAAATGACAAAGATATTTTACAGTTTAAGAGACATGGCAAAATTCTAAGCATAGAAGTGTTTATCTGTGTATGCAGTTTGATATGGTTTGGCTGTGTTCTCATGCAAATATCATGTTGAATTGCAGTTTCCATAATCCCCACATGTCATGGGAGAAACCCAGTGGGAGTTAACAAAATAATAGGAGCAATTACCCCCATGCTGTTCCCATGATAGTAAGTTCTCACAAGATCTGATGATTTTAGAAAAGGTTTTCTCCCTTTGCTTGGCACTTCTCTCTCCTGTTGCCTTGTGAAGAATAACGTGTTTGTTTCTCCTTTCTGCATGATTGTAAGTTTCCTAAGGCCTGCCTAGCCATGGTGGAACTTTCAGTCAAATAAACCTATCTTCTTTATAAATTATCCAGTCTCGGGAAGGTCTTCAGAGTAGTGTGAGAACAGCCTAATACACAGTTTAAGGTGATTAGGGGAATTGTTAATAACTTCTGCTTTTTGAAGAGAAGCTACATTGAGAGGCAGAAATATTAAAGTTATTAAATATGATTTGCATATTATGAGAAACAATAGATTTAATATGTATATAGTTTGTGGTTGAGAACTGTAAAGTTATTTGTCAACATTATGAGTACTAGTGATGCCTCTTCCAATACTATTATCATTACTACTATTTATTGAACACAGTTCTATGTCAGGTACGGTCTTAGACATACTTACACATTTGGAATTGTCACACAACTCTAAGAGATACATGTAATTATTCCCATATATCAGACGAGGCAATTGGGATTTGATAAAATAAAGTAAATAGACCAAAATCAAATAACAATAAAATGGCAGAACCAGTCTACAAACTGAAGTCTCCATGATCCCAGCATCTTCTCTAAAGAAAATTTTTTAAACTATGTAACAAATGCTCATAGCTCTAGAAACTAATGTTGAAGGATATATTTACAAAAATTATTAGGGCACTAGATAAAGAGGACTGCTTAGAAAAAGGCCCTATAAGGTTCTTTAGATGATTCATGGTGTGTCTTTAAAATGAAACCAGATAGTAACTAGGTTATACAGAAAGCAATGACAATCACTAGGAAAGATAATTATGTAAGGAAACAAAAAAGATATCTTCCTTTTTCTCCTAATCTCTTTGAAAGCCAACCAACTATTCAAAGCAAAAATAATAACCTTATATTATGGAATTCACTGCATGTGCAAATGTAAAATACATGAATATAACAGCACCAAAAATCAGGCAAATTGATATTTTTGTTGTATTGTTCTTTCATTCATATAAATGTTAACAATATGAGCTCTAAGTAGACTGTGATAAAAGTATACCTACTGTAATCTGTAGCGAAAACACTTGAAAAAATGAGTTATAATTAAACATGCCATAGAGTAATTAAAATTGAATATTAAATATATTTGATTAACCCGAAGTATGGCAGAAAATGAAAAAAAAATGTTTAAAAGATAACTATAAATAATAGCAAGTTGTTATATTTAAACCCATGCTGATCCATAATTACATTAAATTCAGAACAACTAAGCAAGCTAATTAAAGGCAAATATTGTAATAAATGAAACACCTTGTAATTCATTAAGAACTTGCCTTATGTATCTGGGTGCTCCTGTATTGGGTGCGTATATATTTAGGATCGTTAGCTGCTCTTGTTGCATTGATCCTTTTACCATTATGTAATGTCCTTCTTTGTCTCTTTTGATCTTTGTCGGTTTAAAGTCTATGTTATCAGAGATGAGAATTGCAACTCCTGCCTTTTTTTGCTCTCCATTTGCTTGGTAAATCTTCCTCCATCCCTTTATTTTGAGCCTTTGTGTATCTTTGCATGTGAGATGGGTTTCCTGGATACAGCACACCGATGGGTTTTGGCTTTTTATCCAGTTTGCCGGTCTATGTCTTTTGATTGGGGCATTTAGCCCATTTACATTTAGGGTTAATATTGTTATGTGTGAATTTGATCCTGCCATTTTGATGCTAGCTGGTTGTTTTGCCAGTGAGTTGGTGCAGTTTCTTCATTGCGTTGCTGCTCTTTGCCATTTTGTATGTTTTTGGAGTGTCTGGTACTGGTTGTTCCTTTCTACGTTTAGTGCCTCTTTCAGGAGTTCTTGTAAAGCAGGCCTGGTGGTGATGAAATCTCTGAGTTCTTGCTTGTTCACAAAGGATTTTATTTTTCCTTCACTTATGAAGCTTAGTTTGGCTGG